>JASPKZ010008344.1:1347500-1642500 GCA_030220185.1 Diploptera punctata
GTCACTACTGATCATGTTTCTTCTCACTTTATCCATCCACTGTAACCTGGGTTTCCCCTTCATCCTCCTGCCTTTAGCATTCTAATCCAGCACCATTCTTAGGATTCTATTATTCTCCATTATCTTCAGATATCCATACCATTTCAATCTTCTTTCTTCTATTGCTTCTATAGTATTATGTGTAACATTCATTATTTATCTAATTTTCTGGTTCCGCATTTTCTCCTTTCCTGATTTTTTATGTCCTTCGCCGCAGTCCGGTTTTCATTTCTTTGGGCCTTTTAGCAATGCCTGATTTTGTATGTAAGGCTGGGAGCTAGCCCATCGCTACAACCCCCAACCAGGAGTAACAGGATATTTAATATATTATTAAATTAAAAACAAGTTGGTCCTGGGGTAGCGTTGCTCACTCTTACGAATCGGCCTCGGGTTCGATCTCCGGTCGGGACAAGATTCCTCGGGAAGGTCTTTTTCGCTGCTTTTTTCCTCACCTATAAACACATCTCAGGAAACTGTAAGCCCAAAGGATTCCCGAACGTCATCTGCCCATCATAATTATCGTTATGATTCGCTATGTTTAATATGAACTTGTGAGTGAATGATGTGTTTCGTCTTCCGAATCTTCGTGTTGCCTCGGAGGAGGCCTGAATTGAGCTGATCTCTCATCCGTTATCTCACCTTCCTATCTGAAGAAAACTTTTGCATACTATTTCCTCTTTTGTGTTTATTCACAAAGATTTTACATTACATTTGGCTAAACTTTACGCGGTTTTTTTAATTTGTTCATAAACTCCAGTCAAATTTTATTTTTAGGGTTTCATTTTTTCAAATTATTTCCCACCATTTACAATGATTTTTACATGTCATATAATGATTATTTGAAATACATTTTTTCACGATATTGAACAACAACCAATCTCAATATGTGGCAGCCATATTGATTTTGGCGAATATTCTGTGTTCCAGTGCAGCCAACATACGGTCTGTATTAATTAACTTACATTAAATAAAATCAGCGTGCAGTATTTCACAGGTTAGAGTACTTAAATTGCGTTAGGATAGCTTCCAGTTTGGTCTTTCACAGGTTACAGTACTTAAATTGCGTTAACTTTTAGGTTGATTGGCAACGCGAGTTCCAATATCGTGCATATGTTGGCTGAATCCCGTGATTCCATAGTGTAAACTGCTTCGCGTCTGTTGGCATGCGCATGGTATATGATTGGAACATAGAACAGTTTTCGCGTCATAAGTTGTAAAGTATTTCCTTACATTTAATTTAGAAGGCATTCTGCTCTTATACTCGTAATGCAAGTTCGTGGTAATGGGGTACAAGTTACTTTAACTCAAAATTTGAGCCTTAGATCCGCCGTAGCATAGTTGCTGAAGGCAGCACGCTACACGCCGGAAGTTAGCATATTCAGGCCCCTATGGGGATACATTTTTAATCTGGTCTAAATCTTCTAGTGGGCCTGGGATCGACTCGGTCTCCAATGGAAATGAGTACCATACATGTTATGCAGGTAAAGGCGGTTGTCACAACCCGGCTGGAATCTTGTGTCGATTGTCTAGCAATGAAGGAGCCTTGAAATCCCAAGGCATAGTGGGATCACATTACCTTTTCCATATAAATTTTAAGACAGGTCTATTTTTACGCTACCATGTGTCTATTAGGCCTACATTCGCTGATTACTGGAACTTTTCCAGAACATCCTGTAAAATTGTTTTACAACTTCCTGCTTATCTTATACGTACATCCAACACTACATTCTGTTGTTACATGCAGTCTATAAACTGGCATGGAAAACATATTATTTTGTAAGGGGATAATTTTGGGAAAATATCTTCAAATATAAAAACACGTTTCCATTGACACTTAGAGAAGATTTTTAAAATATACAATTCTTAAAACTTTTAAGAAGCTCATTATTTAGATCATTCTTTGCAACGCATTAGGAGATGTAAAGTTTTACGATAAAAATTATCTTAAAAAAACAGAGAAAAGAAATGTAATAAACTCGGGTGCTAAAATGAACATATTGCTAGGAAGGAAATCGTATCTATATTTATTTTACTACATGCTCATTTTCAGACGCTTTAATATTTCCATTATATTTTGCCTGATTAGCATCTTGTATTTCATAAAAATAATTTCCTGTGTCAATAGCACTTGAACTTTAGTGTTGTTTACTTCTAAAAATCAAGAAGTCTTCGTTTATTTATAAAAAGTTATCTAAAAACAAGAGGCAAAACGTTCGGTTGGTAGACCAAGAATGAGGTGGGAGAATAATATCAAGCATGACTAGAGGGAAGTAGATTATACAGGGGATGATTGTAAAACATTAGCTCAGGAAAGGGATATATGGATAATTTATGTCCGCGCGGCCATGAGCCTGTGTGTTTCGATAGTGCCATGGGTTAGTTAGTAATCTAGGCCTATATAAAACAGTTGTGAGAATGTTTGTCCTTTATAGACTTGTAAACCGCTCAACCGATCGTCATGAAAATGTGTATGCGTACATATGATTTCAGATATGGCGAGTATAACTACTGTCAGTTATTCTCTAGAACTATTACTGTAGGTTTTTATTATTGATTTCGTACATCTCAATGATGGATAAATCATATTTGAAGAGAAAAAATATACGCTCAGACCGGGACTTGAACCCGGGACCCTTGGTTCTCTAGACCAAGTGCTCTACCAACTGAGCTACCTGAGCAATTACCGATCTAAACGCAAATCCTTCATGTATATAGAGAAGGATTTGCGTTTAGATCGGTACTTGCTCAGGTAGCTCAGTTGGTAGAGCACTTGGTCTAGAGAACCAAGGGTCCCGGGTTCAAGTCCCGGTCTGAGCGTATAATTTTTCTCTTCAAATATTACTGTAGGTGTTTGAGTTCATCTGAAAAGAAAATTAAAAAATCGCTCTAGCGGTCCTAGTTTTCGATTTTCAAAAACGGAACTTAGTATATGCCATTAAAATAAAACTGAGGTAGGTATTATCCAAAATTCAATGAAATTCCATCGTTAGAATTGAGGGTTTACTTGAAATCCAAAATTTAAAAAATGGCTCTAGAAACCGCCACGTTTGGTCTATTTTATTTTCAGATGTATGAGATATCTAAATATAATTGATGTAAATTTATAATTATATTTCCTTTCACTTATTCAGCTAAAAATAAGAACACATATTTTATTTATTTATGCGTAGTAGTGCACATACAGTGTTAGCTGGTATTTAATAAAAATTACGAGTATGAAGTTTTTATTTACAATTGGTTCAGTTGATCTTCCTAGAAAAATATAAAAGTTTCATTCGTTTATCTTTCTCTCTCTCTTTTATAACACAACATTTTCACTAAGAGGTATATACCAATAGTTCTCACAATTTGGCGCAGAGGGCAGGAGGGAATGGCAAAAGTTAGAAAACAGATGAAAACTGCTATAAACCCCTTTTGTCTATTTTCCAGCGAACCCTTTGCTTTGATGAAATTGAGTGCAAGACAGAACTCCAAGTCAGTCCGACATAGCATGTTTCTGTAGTTTTATCAAAGATTTTTGATATCTTTTCAATTGTTATAATTAGGTCTCGGAAGTTGAGGACCTATAAAATGCCTGTAAAAGATGTTTAAAAGACCTAAACATATCCTATAAAAGACGTAAAAACTGAGAAAAGGACATAAAAAGTGTTGCAGATGCTAACGAGTGAATAAAGACAACCTCGCTGCCTTCATCCTCTGCTCGAGGTAATTTTCACAAAATGGCAACTTATTAGTAGGGCTGAAAAAAAGTAGCGGTATCAGGATAGTAACTAATTTTTATACACATTGTTTAGAAAATTCGTGTCTTTGTTGAACGTCTCCACTGCCTGCTCGGAGCGGAGAGTGTGTATGTTCGACTCTCCTCAGTAATAGATCTGTTTGTGTGACGTGTGGTTGTATCAGAATGCCGAAACAAAAATTGTGCAAAAATGAGTCCAATACTACACAAAGCGGACTGTACTAGAAGTATTGTCCCGAGTAGCGCGTGTCTACGTGCAGTTTGTAAACATAACGGTCTAAGTACGATGCAGCCTTGCCCATAACCAATACTTTTTTTTCAGCCCTATTTATTAGAAAATTTGAAGTCGAAATACAATAGTCCAGGTGGTCAGTAGCTGGTGATTAAAAATAATGGGATATTTTGTGAAGGTTCATTATTTTCTCTAGGAGAAAAGTGTTTGCAATATGAGAAGTCTTTAGAAAGTAAAACTAGTTAGTGTTTTTTTTAAATATGTTGAAATTGAGACTAGACGCTGCGTATTCTTGAAATATGCAAATGGTATAAATGAAAAGTCAATAGAAAAAGTTGAAAAAAATCGTTAAAACATAAGAAAATGCTAAAAAAGGGGTTATAAGCAAACAAATCGATAAAAACAAAAAGGACGAATTATACCCCCCCATTTTCTGGCCAACAATGACCCAAAATGTACATATATTATGTTGGGCCTTGTACTCAGACATAACATTTCAAAAAAATAAATATGAAATTATTGTATTGTCACGGGTCCTCTACAAGTATACAAAGTTTCAAGTCGATCCAATGATTTTAAGTGGGTGAAAATCGCGTTGAAAGATTTCGTTACATAGATAGATAGATAGATAGATAGATAGATAGATAGATAGATAGATAGATAGATAGATAGATAGATAGATAGATAGATAGATAGATAGATAGATAGATAGATAGATAGATAGATAGATAGATAGATAGATAGATACAGGTCAAGCTAATATAAAGCGTGTAAAAAAGACTTTTCTTCAACTTCCGAACTCTAATTATAGTTCAAGATTTCCAGTTTTTGTGTATTTATCCTATTGTCCTATTGTGTCGAGGTAGGAATAGAAATGAACTGAGAGAATGTACCCATCCTTCAGCAAACATACCAAAACATTACATTTGATTACTTTATTTTACATTATCCTCAATCGAAAAAAAAAAACCTACAAATGAATTTGTAAATCTGGGTAATATAATATATGTGAATTGTGGCTCAGATGAAGATGTTGATGCCAGAATAAAAATAAAGCAAGATGTGCTTACATTCAATTGAAATCAATTTGGAGGTCGAAACAAATCTCCTTAAGACTTAAACTAAGATTATTTAATTCAAATGTGAATTAAATTTTATTATATGGCTGTGAAACTTGGAAGGCTACAAAACACATTGGAAAGAAATTGCAAATCTTTGTAAATCGTTGCCTGGGAAATAACTTGGATATATGGTGGCCAGAGATTATAACTAATAAAGAATTTTGGAGAAGAATGAATAAAAATGAAATTTGTAATGAAATAAAATTTAGAAAATGGAAATGGGTTGGTTATGGGTTAAGGAGAGACAATCATAACATCGCAAACATAGTATTTGATTGAAAAGGCGAAGAGGAAGACCTAGAGCAATGTGGAGCAACATAGGAATGAAGTTGAACAGGCAGGGATGAGTTGGAATGAAATTAAGGCATTGGCAAACAACAGAGTGCATTGGCTAGCTTTTAACACGGCCCTATACTTCCCAGTGGAGTGACCAGTACTATAGGAACTTCGGTAATGTGGACCCCTATTTTGAATTTGTTGTTTTTCTTCTTTTAACTAAGGGTTTTGAATGTTGTTTAACTAAAGTGATTATCATTAGTGTTGTAACTATGAAATATCATTGTTATTTTATTCAAATATGGAAACATCATAATTTACATTTTTTTTTACATTGCAAGAAAGGTCCATTTCCATATTCGGGTAAAGTGGACCTCAGATTCCTCCCTAGCTTTTAGGCTATTTTTAAGCTTTTTCACTTTATTAATTTATACAGACAGGTACAAATTATTCTTAAAATATTTATGGCTGATTGTAATTAAAAAATGGTTAAGGTACTGAGCTACAAGCCGGAGGGTCGAGGGTTCAAGTCCCGTTGGGGTCAGGATTTTTAAACTGACCCAAACCCTCTGGCGGCACTATGGCCCTGGGGTCGACTCAGCCTCTAACGGAAATGAGTACCAGACGCTTGTTCTGGGGGTAAAGGCGGCCGTCACGCAGGGCCGACAACCCGGCTGACATAAAGTGCCGATTGTCTAGAAAAAGTGGGAGCCTTAACCTCCTACTACCCCAAGGGCCTCCGGGTCTGTTGTGGGATCACTTTACTTTTCACTTTTGTAATTAAAAAATGCTAATATTTATTTTAATGTTTGAAATTATTCTTATAACATTCATATGTCATTCAACTGCAGACAGCGATTTGGGTTTGGTAAAATTATAAGGACACCAAATAAAATTAATTAAGTGCATGGATTTTACATATAATATCCTCATTGATAAAATATACGCATTCGTGTAAATTGTACCCAGATCCACTTTAACCACCTCGAATTCCTTTGTTAAGTTTAATTATTTTATACGGCCGCCATGTCACATAATATCAAACCAAACCCGTCAGTATATTAAAATAGCATCTACATATATAATATATTTAGGAGATTTTCAATATTATAACATTCAATAGCGGTAATTAAGAATTAATTCTTAGCTTGAAAAACTTTTAAACTGGTCGTGTTTATAAATGTCATAAATAAACCCTTCTGCGCACGAAGAATTAAAGAAACAGGCATTGAACACGTCAAAGTTGATTTGGGGAAGAAATTAAAATGTTTTCTGTTCGAGGGCAGAACCAATTAAATAAGATATTAACGGGGTCCACTCAAACCGAAGGATCCACATTACCCGAATTTCCTCTACTACTACCAATCGAAAAAAAAAAACCCACTCGAGAATCTGTCCCTACTCTGTATCGAATCCTGATCCGCCGCGTCTGAGACAACGGCTTCATTCTCTAGACCTATTGAGTGGATGTATCCTATTTTGCAGTTTTTAACTGTCATGTTTAGTTTTCAATGTTATAAAGTAATTAGCTTAGTCATATATGTTTTAGTGAAGTTATATTCCATTCCATTGACGCAGTTAACCTCTCGCCTCTTTTAAGTACTTTCACGTGTCACTCGCCGTCCGGGCCTTAAAGTGACGCGACTTGTCGGGAGAGCGACTTTAAACTAAGGATCACACACACACTTTTTTTGACCAAATAAGTGATCAGCAAGTCCACCGCTGTGGTCTCGAGGTAGCGTGCTACCTTATCACGCAGCAGGCCCGGGTTCGATTCCCGGTCAGGACAGTTTTTCTGGATGAGGTTTAATCGGGGTTTTTCCTCAGCTGCAAGAAAGATGTCAGGAAAACTTCAAGGCTCAAACGGTCCCCGAAATCATATGGCCATTGCAATCATCATAATTCATATTCATCTTAGATTAAGCTTAGGATTAGGGACTCTCCTGGCGCCCCAACCACAGAAGTGGGTTACAAGTACGCCATGCCAGGAGAGAACACCAGGAATGTCGAAAGACAACCTGGGGCGTTTGGGGGGGGGAAGTGATCAGCTGAATGTCAAAGCCTCCTCCCAGACAACACACCATCCACACACACACATTCATACTAAACATGGCGAATATGATAGTGATGATTATGATGTTCAGATGGTGTTCGGGAACCGTTTGAGCATAAAAGATTCCTGAAATGTATATAACATGAGGAAAAACCTCCAAGAAACCCTCACCCAGGAAACTTTTCCCGACCGGGGATAGAACCCGGGCTCGCTTTGTAACGGAGGCAGGCACGCTTAATTCCAAGACCACAGCGATAGACCTTTAGTGAAGTTCAATTTTGTTTTAATTTCTAACAAGAATGTTCATTTATTTATTTTATTTACTTTAAAATGCAAACAAATACCATGGCGCAGCAAGCCTAGAAGCCTCTTGCCTTACCAGCCGGCCGCTGGCCTCACTTCCACACGTGTTAATCACTTCCACACGTGTTAATCACGTAGGTAAGCGATCATCCAGCCAGTGTTGGGGTGATATATGGTCAGGATATCTGGAACCCCGGCCGTAATAACGGTTTTCTCAACCTGGAGCCAGTATTTATTGTAGCTACCCAAATTCCTCACGATGCTGGGTGGTCACCGGTCCCACACTGGCCGAAATTTCATGAGAAAATGTCTTCCCCCACGGAGCCTCGAACCATCAGAAGCCCCGTAATTCTGCGCCAAAGTATATTTCCTTAACAACTCGGCTAAATACTTTAAAATATTGCTTGTTGAAAAGAAACTAGGTCCACCTCTCTGATCTATTGGTAGCGTCATTACCTGATTGCATCAAACGGAGCGGACTCGGGTTCAATCCCCGTTTTCTAGGTGATTTTTTTCACCTCTATGATAAATTTTGAGAAACTTTAAGGTCCAAACGATCATAATTGTCACATTCGCCATGTTTAGTATGAATGAGTGAATGGTATGTTTCGTCATAAGTGTTGTTGTCTCTGAGGAGGCCCACTCATTCGGGAGGCCCTATGTGTCTTATTTTGATAAAAAAATATGTGTTAGATACATAGTTCAAATCTCTCTTCTGGAAGGTCATTCCACTGTAAGGCCAGGGCAGCGTGCAACATGTAAAAGTAATGGTTAAAAATACTATTCTAAAATATAGTTCATACTTTTAAAAAAAACTAAATAAAAATATAAAATAAGATAAAGTCAAAGGACAATACATTCTGATCTTAATAATGTGGCTAGCAAATGTTTTCGATTTGAAGAAAATACTCAAATTCTCCTATAAGGTGAGAGGTAAAACTGAGGGAGATGAATAAGAAGAAGAAAAATGCACTAGAGCGTATTGTAATTTTAACTTGCGTTATCTAGTTTTTATTCTAGCTCGATGTTATTTGTCGTACTTTTATTGTAACACTTGAAGTTTTTTTCTCCGATAAGGAAGAAATGGGCTTTTAAAAATGGAAGTTCCTTTAAAACGTACAAACGTTTCTATGCCACAAATTATATTTTATCAACCGTGCGCTTTCTTTTATGATGTCGGGTTACGACTTTGCTGTTTAAAATATGACTTTATGACATGGAATGTACGCAACTTGACGACGCTGTATCAACTCTTTTTAACCTTGCCCTTTTTTCTTCAGTCTCCAGCCTTCTAATTGAGTCCTATATATTAAAAATTTGATCTGTCGAATAAAAATAATAATTAAATGAAATACATTTCTGCACATTATGTACAATAGTGGCGCCAACTTTTTAAAAAGTAATGGGCCTTGTATATTTTATAATAACCATTTTCAATAGGTCCATCCACCGACAGTAATTCTGCCCGAGGGCAGGTCTTTCACTGCAATCATAGCATTTTCATGCTATGTTTTGCAGCTTTACTAGGGAATTGTAGGTGTGGTAGCTTCCCGTTGCTTTCCACACGGGTGAAAGATGATGATGATGGCCGGATGATTTTCGGGGACCGTTGGGCCCTAAGCTTCCTGACATTTGTCTTACAGGTGAGGAAAAACCCCGAAAAAACTTCACCGAGGAGCCTGTCCCGACCGGGAATCGAACCCGGGCGCGCTGCGTGACAAGGCAGCACGCTATCTCGAGACCACAGCGGTGAACCTTTCAATAGGTAATCTGTGGAATAAACAAGATGTTCAAAGGTCATCCGTTGAAAAGGTTTAGCCATGATTAGACTTTATCATTATATTCTGATATTTTGATTAGTCTATATGTTAAATAATTCGCCTTCTGAATTCTAGGGCCCGAATTTGTATCAACATATTTTTTTTTTCATATGTACATTCGTTTACCATGGGTTAAAGCAGGGAGATGAACTATCTTCTCTATTATTCAATTATATATCACAACTTGCCATAATATATTTAGAGGACTATTTAACTGATGCCCCAAATGGGAGTCAATGACCAATCACGTTTCAATGATTTCTGTTTTACAACCAATCAGAGTCGTGTTTCACGAAATATTTATCAGTGTTATAATTACCATATTAAAGAAAGCTCCTCCTTTTTAATATTCTGAAATAGTATGATCTAGTTGCAGTGATAAACAAAAGAAGCAGATGAAGCGTACCTATCGTTTCTCATTTGTTTTCAAACATCGCCGTTTACATTAGATATATAAATATTTTAAAATAACTACAGTTAAATAATGATTTGTGAGTAAACAGCTTAATTTTATTCGTTAAATAGTCCTAACAAATGCCACTCTTGATTTCCAAATTCTCTAGATAAATTCACTCCTCACTTCGTGAGTCGTGAATTTATCGATAATTTGGAAATCACTCGTGGCATTACTTACGATGATTTCTGCTGATTCAATAATACATTTCAGGAATGAGTAGGCCTATACGTAGACCACGTTATACGTTTACTTCTTTGTTAATGTGAAGTATGACAGTGACTGTCTGCAATGGTGGCCGGGGTCGATTTATTTATTTTAGGATGGAAAAATAACAAAGAACAAGTACTCCGAGAGGTCCCGAGTCTGAAAATTTTCAGGTTCGTAAAAGAAACTTAAACCTGAAAGAAATTTCTCTAAGCAAAATTTACCGTCTCTCATCATCCATGTAATATCTTGGTTACCTGCTAGATGTCTCATTGAGTCAGTATGTTGATTACATACTATTCATGACATCTGTAGGAAAGTAAGCGTAGAAAAATATAATAATAATAATAATAATAATAATAATAATGATAATAATAATAATAATAATAATATTTAACTCATGCCGCAAATGATAGACAACCAATCACGTTTCAATGAATTTTGAATTACAACCAATGACAGTCGTGTTTCACCTCGCTCTTTATCGATTTCTCTTCATCAGCTCCTGCTTTTGTGATAAAGAAAGCTCCTCCTTTTTAATATTATGAACAGGTCAACTACACATTTGATAATTGTGTATTCAATAATTGTTTTTAAATACTGATTTTTCCGAGTTGTTTCCGAAAAAAAATTAATTAATAACCTATAATGTTGGTTATTATATACAGTTTGATGTGTTTCATTTTTTCTCCACTAGGGTGCATTCTTACAACATTGCGATCCTATTTGGCAATAAATAAATAATATGGCCAATTTGCAGTGGATAAACAAAACATAATCTCATATTTCTGCTTTGTTTTCAAACATCACCGTTTACATTAAATATATAAATATTTTAAAATGCCGGTAACTACGTATATTTAAATAATGATTTTTATAGTAAACAGCTTGTTTTTTTTTTGTTGAGTAGTTCTAACAAATACCACTCTTGAATTCCAAATCTTCTACATAAATTGGAAATCACTCGTGGCATTACTTATGATAATAAAAGCAAGTGAAAAGGAATTCATATCCTGGAAACGTCAGTGGGAGAGCACGACAAAGGATCCGGTTGCGAACTATTCTTCCATCACTGATGGAACGAATGGAGAACAAGCTGCCAATCAACTCCCAAATTACCACAATCATATCCGGACACGGGAAGACGAGGAACTACTCTCACTGATTCCGAATAATGGTCCACAGTGTAAATGTGAAGAAGAACATCAGACAGTGAACAATTTATTATTCTTCTTGTAAGCCATTGTTTTCCTCAACGATATTTAGGCACTCTCCCCCTACAGGGAAGAAATTGAACCACACTAATTAGTTACACTTGTTTTCGTATAGATAAGTTGTTAATTATATATTTTTTTTACCTGATAAGTCAGTCGTCCTCAATTAAGTTATTAAATATCCAAGTTATTCTAATATGGAGGCCTTTCGAAAACAATGTTTCATCTTCTGCGTTTTAACTTTAACTGATGGCTGATGTTGTATAGGTTGTATAATGGATTTATGTCTGCAATTGTGTTCTCGTAGAGCAGGTCTTCATTCCTTGCTTCTTTCAGAATCTCTATGTCTTCAAGGAAGCTGATCCTGTTGTTGTTATACTCTTTGTTTAGTTAAAACGCAGAAGATGAAACATTGTTTTCGAAAGGCCTCCATATTAGAATAACTTGAAGTTTAATAACTTAGTTGAGGACGACTGACTTACCAGGTAAAAAATGTATATAATTAACATCTTATTACATAACTTCAACGGTGCTTTAACATGAATTTCAAAAGTGTTGATTTCGTATAGATGTCATTCGAGTGGCCCGTGGTCAGCGTTCCGCCTCATAGTGACATCTAGGACGGGAAAAAATCTTTAATTTTGCTTAGAGGCCTTTTTATTCAGGCTTAAGAATCTTTTACGAGCCTGGAAATCTTCAGACTCTGGACCCACGGCTTAAAATCCCTCCCGGAGGTCTTGCTCCTTGGATTTTTCCATCCTAAAAAATTAATCGACCCAGGCCGCGTTTGAACCCGCGACCCTCGGGACCAGAAGCAAGTAGCATAACCACTAGTCCACCGCGGCCAATAACACTTTGTTATACAGGTTCAAAATTCCGAAGAATAAAAAAAACAAATAGTGTACTAAAGAAATAAAACTTTACAAGTCGTGATAGCCAGTAGCCAGCAAGCAACGAAAAATGTTTTCACAAATATCTTCATGACATTATCCAGTTTGTTAATAACACACTTACTTACTTACTTACTTACTTACTTACTTACTTACTTACTTACTTACTTACTTACTTACTTACTTACTTACTTACTTACTTACTTACTTACTCACTCACTTACTCACTCACTTACTCACTCACTTACTCACTCACTTACTCACTCACTTACTCACTCACTCACTTACTTACTCACTCACTTACTTACTCACTGGCACTATCGAACCCGTAGGTTCATGGCAACGCGGACATAAGCTCTCCATACATCCCTATCCTGAGCTAATGCTTTCCAACCATTCCCTGTATAATCTACCTCCCTCAAATCATAGTTAATGTCATTCTCCCACTTCATTCTTGGTCTACCAACTGGGCGTTTTCCCTCTGGCATTCCTACAAGAAGCTTCCATGCACGTCTTTCATTCCCCATACGCGCAACATGTCCTGCCCATCGCAGAATTCGAGACTTAACTGTTCTTATTATATCTGGCTTCCTATTAGAGACCATATAGTTAATAACATACACTTTGATAAATTGCAAAGAGTGAAAAGTAGCATAAGATAGCATGCAATACAGGCGGCTCCGTGGCGCAAGCGGTTAGATGCTCGCCTCTCACCGCGGGGTCACTCCAAGTGGATTTCGTGGTGGACGAATCGATCTTGGGCACGTTCTTCTCGGGATTTTTCCTGTTTTCCCTCGCCACACATTCATTCCACCATTTCTCTGTACTCATCTCTTTCATTATGTTTCATTTAATTCATCAGTTCCTATGACGGTGCGTCAGGAATAGTCGGCCGGCACATTTGTAGTTCACAGACCCCTCTATAAATATAGGGGCTTCATTTCATCTCGTTCTTCGACCCGACCGTGAGTTGGACACAAGCCGAGGATAATTTTTTTTATAAAACAGAGAATCAGTATGTTTTAAGTGTCTTAGTGCATAAAAAATAGTCTTAACTTACTGGTAAAATTTAGTCGTAGCTTTATTGGAATGAAGTCCGTGCTCCTTTCGTAGATATATTAAGCTATGAATTTGTGTATTTTTAGGCATTAACCGCATGCTCTCTTTCATACTCGAGCGGTTTCGAATTATAAAAACCACACAAAGCAAAGGATTTTTTTAAAAGCATAAATCTCTGCGCTTGAAATTTGAAACATTTGATTCATCAATCACGTTAATCATCGGTCGGTTAGGGAGGGACCGAGGATAATTAGTAACCTCAGGATAATAGCAGACTCTCCCAGCTTTCAACTCCCCAGGGATAAGGTACAGTCTTCACCAGTAATATCATCGCAGTTCCAGAAAACAGCTCATTAAATAAATACAATGCAGTAGATTGGATATCAGCTTTCATATTTCTCCTATATGTGTATTTGTAATTTCAAATACAATGTCCACCGCTGAGGTCTCGGGGTAGCATAGCTGCCTCGTAGGCCCTGTTTCGATCCCCGGTTGGGACAAGTTTCCTCGGTGAGGCTTTCTTCGGGGTTTTCCTTACCTGTAAGACAAATGTCCGGAAACGTTAAGATCCAATTGGTCCCCGAATATCATCTCACAATTGAGTGCCTCAGTTCCATAGGTGCCTAACCCACAATTAAAAAAATTATGCATTTCCCTGTAATTTGACTAGAAATCATCTCTGTCAGAGCTACATCTGCCTATAACATTTTTATGTTAATTTTAACGCATCCGTAATGTTATAGACAGAGATGATTATTTCTAGTGTAATTACAGGGAAAACATATTTATTTAAATTGTGGGTTAGACACCTATGGCACTGAGGCACTCAATTAATATAGATAATGGAATGTATTGCCTTTTTTTTTTCAGAAGAAAGAAAATACATATGCATTTACATTGCGCACGGGCCTGCTTGGCCTTACGTGCATTATTTTTCCATGAATAAAAAAAAAATAAAACTAATCATAATATACACATACCTACAAATACACCTGTATCAAAAAAACAATAACAGGCTACATATAAGTAAAATCTATGTCTACACTACATCACAATAATACATATCTACACTCATCTATGAAAAGACCATGTGTATAGGTAAATAAAAAAATATAATCACCATTGTCATAACTGCCACGTTTAGAATGAATGAATGTATGTATGTGCGCGCGCGCGCGCGCGTGTGTGTGTGTGTGTGTGAATGATGCGATAAGTGAACAATTACTTTTAGATGCAACATATCAGAAGGCCTAATCCTTGATGCTGATGATAATGAATTCCAACATAGCCATCAACATCATCAGCAGCAGCATCAAGGATTAGACCTTAAGGCCTCTTCCGATCTAATGTTAGAATTGGTTTGTCCATATTTTATTGGGATTTCCTACATTTCTTCGTCCTAGTGGTCTGTATTGAAGGATCTGTTTCGGGATTCTGTTATTATCCGTTCTATGTGGTTCATTTACTCGTCTCTGCATTGTGTAATAGCTAGAATATGTTTAGTTCTGTTCGTTATCTTCATTTCGTTTCCGATCTGATATTGTATAGCCAGCCACACCCTTCAAGAACCTCATTTCTGAAGTTTTTATTCTTCGTTCCTAGTTTTTGGTTAAGACCCACTGTTCCTATCTATGTAGAAATGTTGTAACCACCATTGTTTTATAACCTAAAATTTTAAAAGTATATTTTCTAGTTCTCTTAAGATTTCGTTTTATGGTGCCACACAGATAATTAAATTTATTTATCTTGTTTGCAATATTTTCCCTTTTTATATATAACAAATTGTACCCCAGATAATTAAAATCAGAAAAAATCAATTTCAACATAGTATGATATATGATTTTGTTTGTTACATGAATTAAAAATGTGTTAGGAATTCATTTCGAAATTCCGGTTTCAGGTACGCTGTAAGCATCTTAACAGATTCGTTAAAGCTAATTTTCAATCCTCATGAGCATATATATGTGTGTGTGTATGTGTGCATGCGTGTGCGCGTGAGGTCCCAGGTTCGATTCCCGGTCAAACCATGGGAAATTTTCCTTAAAGGGAATTACTCTTGTGGTTGCCCATGATCTGGAATTAGGTTAGGTGTAGGTTAAGAACTCTCCTGGCGCTTCATTATCATTTATCACCCATCACATCATCGGGGTAACGTAACTCCGTCTTCCAGGTGCCCCAACTTAAGAAATGGACTACAATTCCGCCAATGGCAGGGGAGAAGGCCAGAAATGTCATAAGATACAACCTGGTGGCATTAGACTATACATATCTATGGCCTAGAACCATATTGTTCTCAGTCCATCTCGTAGAATAATTATTCTTGTTATGAAATGAATATTTTATGTCCCATGTCCATGTTCATTGTGAGAATAAAACAGGAAAACAATATTTTGTCTTCTTCTTATTCTTCTTCGTCCTTTCCAGGGTTAGGTCAATGCGATCTGTTCCGGTCTCAAGTCCATCGTTTCCTTGGCCGTCCCAAAGATCTTTTTCCATGTGGTTTGTAGGTGTTGATCTTTTTGGGTAATCTTGTATTGTCCATTCTGTCTAAATGTTATTTCCATTAGTATTTGTGCTCGTCTAGTTTATCGACTATTGAAAATATATCCAGTTAATTTCTTATTGATTCATTGTGTAATCTATCCATGCGTGTGCATCCTTTTACAGATCTTAAAAATATTATTTCAGTGGCTTGAATGTGTGAGATATCTTTTTTTGTAAGTACCCAAGATTCAGATCCATATAAAAGAACAGGAACAGCTATAATTTTATAAAACCTGAGCTGAGTTTCTCTTATAGTCTTTCGGAGGGTTATTCTTATGGTGCCACACATAATTTGATATCGGTTTAATTTAGTGTGTATATCCCAATCGTAGCTATATGTTATATCTGAACCAAGATAGTTAAAGTGTGCTATCTGATCTATTATTTCATTATTGATTACTATGTTTGCTCTGACTGGTACTTTGCCCTGAAAAGCCATAATTTTGTATAGCATTTTAATCGAAATGTCGAATTCCTGTTTATTTTCACAATGCACATGGACACGGGACGTGAAACATAAGAAACATAACAATAATTCGGCAAAATGGACTTAAAACAGTATGGTTCTGGACCATCGATATATATATATATATATATATATATATATATATATATATATATATAATTTATTATTTATTTACTTATTTGAAGCAGGAACATGGTTCAACAATGTAGATTTCCCATAAAATTTTAATACTTTAAAAATATTTTTTATTTACATGCTGATATTATAAACGATTATTTTATTGACATGTTACTATCGCTGATAAAAGTTAGCATGACTCTACCATTATTATAAGCTACGAAGTGTAAACAAATTGTAAAAAGTTTATTGTTAAATCTGTTCACAACTACCAATTGTTTTCCAAACAGTTTATCATCTGTTTGTTATTGATATCTTAAAAATGTTCCGAAATGAAAACATGGTTTTAGTGTTCAATTTTACGGGATTTTTCAAACAATTTTCTATCATATATAAAATATTATTCGTAATTTATAGTAGGATATAAATGCAGCTTAAATATAAGCGGTCTCTTGGAGGGATTACTTTCTGTGGCGGAGGAAACTGATACGTAACGATGACGGATATGTGCTATTTGTTGTGATTGTTAAGCCTCATCCCCCTTTTGTTTCCAGATAAATAATTGCTTCAGTCGTCCGGTCCTGTCACTCTCCATGCCTTTCGCTTGGGAATCGTTATGTCAAATTGTATTTTACCTCTGGCAGAACATAACAAGATAAATATGAATTTCTTATTCATTGTATACTTTCAAGACGATATGTATGGAGTGATTATATAAATTCAGCCTGGATATGTTTGTAAATTCTAAACCCCTCAACCGAACTTTATGAAAATTTGTACATACATGTTTTCAAGTACGTCGAGTGTTTAGCCGCTATCTAATATGCTCTAAAATCATTAGGTGTAGGATCTCACCTGAAACGAAAATTAAAAATTCGAAACTCAAAATATGTAGGGCCTATTATAATAAAACCAAGATTGGTATTATCCAAAATTCAGCGATTTCTTACCATTAGAAGTGGGGATTTACCTGAAATCCGAAAATTATAGCTAATTGACTCTAGCAATGTTTGGTTCGTTGCAATGTATAACTTTGTGTCCACACATTTTCAGTTTCGGCGCTAGTATACTCTATTCCCCCAGACTAAACAACCCGAATATGATATGGAACATTGTGATGGTCAGATGATGTTCGGGGACCATTTGTGGATTTTCTGACATTTCATTGAGGACGCGCCGTAGTAGTGGTTAACCCTTAAATTGTCAGTACAATGACTGACTGACTGTTTTGTGGCAATGACTAGCATTGCCCAGTGTGCCGCTTTTTGGGAACCAGTTGAGGTCCCTTGGCGGCCAAACACCATTGTGTTTATTCAGTAGGGGTTTTGTTCCTTAGCCTTGCTGTCTCGCTGCTTATGTGTTCATTACCGTAGCAGGTATGGATGATATGAAACATATTTTCTCGTGCCAGTTATTTAAATATTCCGGACCGCACGGAAAATCAATTCATGTTAAACTGTGTTATTATTATACATTATTGCGTAATTTGACATAAATTTAAGTAATTTTTACTCGTTTGTTTTTCTATGGATCTAAAAACAATATTAAATACATTAAGTCAATGTATCCAATAAGATACATTTTTAATTTAAGGGTTAAGGCACTGCGTTACAAGCCGGAAGGTCGAGGGTTCGAGCCCCGTGGGGGTCAAGGTTTTTAAACTGACCCAAACCCTCTGGCGGCACTCTGGTCCTGGGGTCGACTCAGTCTTTGACGCAAATGGGTACCAGACACTTGTTCTGGGGGTAAAGGCGACCGTGACGCAGGGCTGACAACCCGGCTGACATCAAGTGCCGATTGTCTAGAAAAAGAGGGAGCCTTAACCTCCCACTACCCCAAGGGCCTCTCGAGGCCCGTCGAGGGATCTGGTGAGAAAAAAACTAAAAGAACCTTATCCAGAAAAGTGTCCGACCGGGAATAGAACCCAGGCCAGCTGTATACGTTGCCCGAAACCACAGTGCTGGTTAACATAATAAGACGATCCTTATTAAAATTACATATAGTTTGAACGTTTTGCAATTAATTTGCAGTTAGAACAAGAGATTATGCAGAGTTAAATCCCTCAGACAATTCATACAAAAATAAGAGTCTCTGGTGAATATATTATTCATTTGCTCAAGTTGGTAATGGGTAAGTTGTCGCCGCAGACTGGATGATTATCAAACAAACCTGTGCTTGATCCCTTTTCCCTTGTTCCCTGAGGATGCAAGGGCTTTGTTACTAACTTCCTAAGCCATCCCTCTTCCTGCTCAGATGTCTTAGCAAAATCGACATAAAAATTAATAGAGGGAGTGATGTTTTAGAAAGTTCTAATCCGTCGTTAAATTTCAAACTTAAAATAGCATTTACATTTTTGTAATGAATAATTAGCATATATTTACCGGCCCAGTACTTATATCGGATGCAATTAACAAAAGAACTGATAAAAAAGGTTTTGTAACGAGTGAGACACTACATAGTCAGACGATTTCAAGACTCAAGACAATCGCCGTGAAAGCCTACAAAGTTATGAGCAGAGTTCTCAAAACGAAGGGAAAGTCTGTATTCTTGGCCTTTAACCTGTTGACCTTCACTTTAATATTTTTTAAACGTTGTTAGATAAGATGAATAGAAGTGGTTTCTACTTGATATACTGTAGTATTTAGGGAATGTGACGTCAGGTATACGTCCCGCATGGTGACACGGGTGGTCCTTAGCGTGAGTTTCTTAACCCTTAAATTCGTAATGTATCCTTTTGGATACATCAGTTTGTTTAATAAATTTAATATTTTTAATAAATCAGAAGAAAACTAACAAAAAGAAACCACTTAAATGTATGCGTAATTATACAATATACCTAATAATAACAGTTACATAAGATTCCGTTTTCACTGCGGTCCGCAACATTTAAATAACTAACAGAAGAAATTTGTGTTTTGCCAATTTAAGGGTTAACAAGCTAATTTAGTTATTTGCATCTAGTCCCGAGGATCGCGATTTCAAACCCGGCCTAGATTGATGGATTTTTTAGTATTGAAAAATGTAAGAGACAACTCCTCCGTGAGGTACTTTAAGTTGTGGATTCCGAGTCCGAATATTATCAGGCTCGTAAAAGTACCGATAATCTGAATAAAAAGCATCTGTGTAAAATTTAAGCAACCTTCATTAATGTGAGTAATACCTTAGTTGCCTAATATGTCTCATTGAGGCGAAGCGCTAACCACATGCCACCCGTTGACATATGTAAGTAAATAAGCGTAACCAAATTAGCTTGGTTAAGAAACTCTAGGGAACACCCGTGTACCCACGTGGGACATATAGAGCATATACATAGCGTCAAATTCCCAGAACAATGCAGTGTGCCAAGGTCTGTAATTGGAAAAGTATATTTTTGAAACCTCTCTAACAACGTTAAAAAATGTTAATACTAATGCTTTGTTGTTGAAGTCCAACTACACAGAATTTCTTATCGTTTTGAGAACTCTTTCCACAACTTTCTAGGCTTTGATGGCCGATGTGTTGATACTTGAAATAGTCTTCCCAGCTGTCTGATGATGTAATTTCTCGCTAGTTACAATCCATAAAATATAAAGGGATAAAAAAAGCTATTAACGTAGCAGTAATCTGTAGGAATTAATTAATCATTAGGCGTACCAGTCCCGCGCCGTAGCCGAGCGGTTAAGGTAGGAAGCCTTGGTGCAGAGCTACGGGACTTGCGCTGGTTCGAGTCTCCATGGGGGAAGACATTTTATCATGGTATTTCGGCCAGTATGGGACCGGTGCCCACCCAGCATCGTGAGGCAATTGGGTAGCTACAATAAGTAGCGGCTCCAGGTTGAGGAACCAGCTATAACGGCTGGGGGACTCGACATGCTAACCACATGTCACCCCTACACTGGCTGTTGATCATCTACCTCTGTGATTGACACATGTGGATGTGAAGGGCCAGCAGCCGGCTGGTAAAAGTGGAAAGACCCTCAATCGGATTAGGCGTACCATAACTTTCTTCTTTTATCAGTTATTTTGTTAAATGCACCAGATATAGATACTGGATCAAATTATAGGCCTTGGCATCTTAAGTGTACAGGGATCTAACGCCATACTTCGATTTTATTTACAAAATACTACTGAGATCTTACCTTAGTGAAAATACTGAGTATGGATTCCTTCGGAAAAGATCTAAATGGTGCATCACGTGTCGTAAATTTACAGCACTTAAAAGTACCTGAAGCCTGAAATAAGAGGGTTCTATGCAAAATTTGTGGTCCTTTTGATTCCTAGCTTTGAATGTAACGCTAATAACGTAAGTTATAAAAAAATCGTTAAATAAAAAATACCTTCTCTTTTCTATTCGAACTGTTTAAGAATTCTTCACTCTTTATAATACATATAATATATTTATAATATAGATATACTCAGTCTCTAACTGAAATGAGTACCGGACACTTGTTCTGGGGTAAAGGCGGCCGTCACGCAGGGCTGACAACCCGGCTGACATCAAGTGCCAATTGTCTAGAAAAAAGTAGGAATCTTAACCTCCTACTACCCCAAGGGCCTCCTGAGGGATTACTTTTTTATTTAAATATATATATTTATTTATTTATTTATTTATTTATTTATTTATTTATTTATTTATTTATTTAATGCCCCAGGTTTGTCTTTTTTTGGACATTTCTGGTGTTCTCTACTGGCATTGGCGTAATTGTAACCCACTTCTGAGCTTGGGGCGCCTGTAAGGCGAGGTTACGTTACCCCGATGACATGATGGGCAATGATGATGATAGTGGTGCAACAAGAGATTCCTTAATCCTAAGCTTAATCTAAGATGAACATGAATGATTATGATTGCGATGGTCATATGATGTTCGGGGACCGTTTGGGCCTTAAAGTTTCCTGACATTTGTCTTACGGGTGAGGAAAAACCCCGATAAAAACCTCTCCCGGGAAACTGTCCCGACGGGAGATCGAGCCCTAGCCCGCTGCGTGGCAAGGCAGCATGCTACCTAGAGACCACAGCGGTGGAGTCTTTATAATATTTTAAGTCTTGTAGACTTCGATGGCCACTGGCTAAATTCATATAGAAACAATAATTACTTACTAGAATGAGGTGCAGAAAGAAATTAAACATAGAATCAATCCTGGAAATGCATGTTAATATGCATTACAGAGGCTCTTTGAGGGAAGTAGATTATAAAAGGGATGATTGGAAAAACATAAGTTCATTAAAAGGATATATGGAGAGCTTATATCCGCGGGGAAAAGTATCTACGGGTTTGATAGTCAGTGAGTTAGTTAGACTTTAATGGTCAGGACATATGTAACGAATTGTAAATGAAACAGGGGCAAGGAAAATTCTTGTAGGAAACCCAAAGTGAAAGCGCCCAGTAAGTAGACCAAGAATGATAGGGAGAATAATATTAACCGTGATTTTAAGGGTGTAAATTGTACAGGGAATGACTTGAAAATATTATCTCAAAATCGGTATTCCTATAGGAGGAAAAGTACTACATTCATTGTTGTTTGCAGATGATCAAATAATTTTTGAAGGGGATGCAGATGACATGAAATGTATAATAAATAAACTAATGGAAGAATATAAGAAATGGGGACTGAATATAAATTTACAGAAAACAGAATATATGTGCTTGGGAAAGGATGTAGATGACCTCATACTCGAAACAAGGAAAAAAAAAAGTGAATTTTTTAAAATATATTGGGTCAATAATTACAAGTTTAGGCACCTGTGAAAGAGATGTACAGACTAAAATTGCAATGGCAAAAAAATGCAACTAAGACATTACATGGAATAATTTGGAACAAAAACATTACAAAGGAAACTAAAATGAAAATTTATAAGAGCATAATACAGAATATTTTGTCATATGGAAGTGAAAGTTGGTCTTTGACGGAATTACAAAAGAATAAAATTAGAACAGTTGAATATGATTATTTTAGAAGAAGCCTCCAAAAAACAAGACACGATAAAATAAGAAATGAATCCCTTTGGAGAGAAATGAATGTCACCACATCTGTTGTTAAGAGAATTGAAAATCAAACGCTTAAATGACATAGCCATGTACAAAGAATGGAAAATGGAAGATGGCCAAAAAATATATACAAATTGTCACCCCCCTGGAACAAATAAACGTGGCAGACCAAGGTGGAAATGGAACACCTACGTCTGAACTATAATGAATTATAGGAATTTGGAAGAGGGAGATTGGAATGATAGAGATAAATGGAAACTGAAGACGGCAAACCTTATAAGTGGGGGAAAGCCGAAGACAAAGAAAAAGAAAGGGATTTAGGAGAGCTTAGGTCAGCCCGGCCATAAACCTCAGGGTTCGTGAGTTAGTTGGTTTATAAGATAGAGTATCCTGTATGCATGCCTTTACGGTAAAAATTAACTTCAGGTCAACGAAAGTTTTAATCCAAACAGTTTCTTCTAATGGAATTAAGAGCCAAGTCGTTCTGCGTGACCTTTCATGAATAAAACGAAAATTTCTCAAATGCATTGACAAATTAACTATATATTAGACCCTTTTTTCATGTTTAAGTTGTTCCTAAAATAAGCTCTAATTTGCTAATGAAGTAAACAGAATGTAAAATTTGTTCATTGAATTTATGAGTGATTCTGTAAAGAAAAGGTGTGTTGCTGACGGTAGCCGTGTAGCGGCGCTCGTATCGCAATCAATAACAGGCTGCTCTCGTCTCTTCACTTTGCGACAAAAGACTGTAATGAGAATGGTGCATCTCTTATATCTCTATTGATTTATTACCCATCACTCACTCACACTGCTTTTCAGATTTCAAACTACGTTCATTCACTTCGTGGCAGATTCCTTTCTGAATTTGAATCACAATTTTAAAAAATAGTGTGTTATTTAACAATAATTAGATACAGGAATGAGATGCATAAAGAAATTAAACATAAACTGAATTCTGGGAATGCTTGCTATTGTGTATTACGAAGATTCTTGCCAGTCCCGCGCCGTAGCCAATTGGTTAAGGCAAAAAGCCATGGCGCAGAGCTACGGGGCTGGTTCGAGTTCCCATGGGGGAAGAGATTTTATCATGGAATTTCGTCCAGTATGGGACCGGTGCCCATCCAGCATCGTGAGGCATTTGGGTAGCTATAATAAGTACCGACTCCAGGTTGAGAAGACCAGCTATAACGGCTGGGGGACCCGTCATGCTTACCACATGTCACCCCTACACTGGCTAGATGATTGTCTACCTCTGTGATTAACACGTGTGGATGTGAGGCCAGCAGCCGGATGGTAGGCCAAGGGCCTTCTAGGCCTGTCGCGCTTCGAGAAAAAAGACTCTTGCCATCTCAACTGCTCTCAAAAACATTAATCTGAAAATATATACAACTTTTATTATCCCAATTATATTATAAGTTATGGATGCAGACTTTTTTACTTTAATGGAGGAGAAAAGATTGAGTATTTTAGAATATTTTTCTTATAAAAATGTTTGCACAAAAATATATGAACAGACAGAGAACGGAGAAAACTACATAAGAATGAGTTACATGTTCTTTATGGGAAACTATATATTGAATTTAAGTCTTGTAAACTGCAATGAGCTGGACATGTGGCACGAATGGGGAATAAAAGAGGGGCATGGAAATTCTTTGTAGGAAAACCATAAGGAAGTCACCCAGTAGATAAGTAAAAAATAAAGTGGGATATTAACATTAACCATGATCTTTTAGAATTAGATTTTACAGAGGATGATTGGAAAACATTAGCTCAGGATTCGGATGTATGAAGGGTTAATGTCCGCGTGGCCACGAACCTACCGGTTCGATAGTGCTAGTGAGTTAGTTAATAAAATAGTGTCTTTGGTACTGTACTAACATCTTGTATCAAATTGGATTTCATATGTTAACTTCGTCTTGGAAGATATCCTTGCAAAATTAGAATATATTCATCATATATAAAAGTTTTTGATTCTTGAAATGAATTCTGGATAATTTCGACAAATATATTCGATATTCAGGAAATGCAATTATACATTGGAATAAACTTTCCTTGTGTCCATAATTTTAATTTGAGATACAAGAAATGACGCCTGAAATAATAATCTCTTCCCTTTAAAATGTTGGTTATGTTTTGTTAGCAAAAGAAGTGAAAAATGTAAGCGCTTGAAACAGATGTAGAGAAGTGTCATAGGCCTGTCTCACACTGTCAGGATAAAAGCCATTGTTACGGTAGTGCAGGGGAAGACTCCAGCTCTAATGAGAATGGATTTAAACATGGATATCTGTGTACACATACCCCCTTGTTTGATGTATACACTGTTAGCAATAACTTGCAAGGCAGACTTATCTAAATGCCATATCTGAATTTGAATACGTTGCTATAGTTACCATTTTTCTATTTAACTTTTACTTATCCTTCCGATAAATTTGTTTTACGCAGTGTTTTACGACATATGGTTCAATACAGCTCAAGGATATTAATGTAAAGAGTTATCCATCCATAGTAATTCTGCCCGAGGGGAGGTCTTTCACTGCAATCATAGCATTTTCATACTATGCTTTGTTGTTTTACTAGGGAATTATAGGTGTGGTAGCTTCCCGTTGCTTTCCACACCGGTGAAGTATCAGTATGATAATCATAAGGATGATATATATATAGTTTTGACTTGAGTTTTTTTAAGTTGCGTTTTGAACTTACAGAGATTCAATTCTATGTTATAGGTATTTAAGTTACAGAGGTGAAACAACTAAAAATCGGAGTTACAGAGGCTAATATTCATTAAACTAAATATGTAATTTGAAAAAAAAATTAATAATTTATGAATGTGCAGTCAATTGAAAATAAATTTAAATTAAAAGCAAATCAAGTTATGTGCATAATAATTAAGTGAATCATTTTTAAAAAATTGCAAAAAAATAATAAATCCTTTTTTTTTTTTTCTCAGTATTTCGGATTCATATTTTATTATCGTTGCAGAGTACCGCGCTAGCTCCACACTTGGTTTTGACTACCACTTACATGACATTTTATATCCAATTTTTCAAGTAAGTCGTGAATTTGACTTTATATTTTCCACCGCAATTACACTTTTAATAAAAAAATTCCATTGGAGAAAGTAAATATTTTGACATACCTCTATAAATGTCCAAGACGATATACTGATTTAGGCGCGTGAATTTTAGGACCACCTTGTTTTATAATCCTAGTTCTGTTATTCGGGGTTAATGACTTCCATTTTACTACTCGCTAATGTTTTGGAGGGTACATTTTTTTTATTGTTAAAACTTCTTAAAGAAATGGAAAATATAAATTTCAACAATGGAGAAGAACTAAAACCTAGTATTGAATGCACTTGTTTACGAACAAAATTAGACCATTCAGGCGATAACACAGTGGAAATTAAAAATAGAATCGCACAAACAAAACAAGCAATAAATGTTTTAAACTCTGTTTGGCGGAGCAAAAATATTACAAAAAATAGAAAATTACAAATATATCAAACCATAATTCAGAGAATTTCAACATATGGTGCTGAAGTCTGGCAAATTCCTACCAGGGAAATGAAAATAATTTTAAGTACAGAAATGGATGTTTTAAGAAGATCAGCTGGAAAATCTAGAATGGATAGAATACGAAATAAAGAAATAAGGGAAATTATGGGTGTACAAGAGGAGCCGGACATCATAGACATCATAGAAAAGAAAAGATTGCAGTGGTATGGTCATGTCAAACGAATGCCAGAGCAAAGATTGCCAAACATTTTTATGCAATGGATCCCAATGGAAAGGAGGAAGAGAGGAAGACCGAAGAAAACTTGGATAGAACGGGTACAAGCAGCTATGAATATCAGAGGAATGGAGGAAGATCAATGGATGGATAGAGAGGAATGGCGTTTGGTTTCCGGAAGACGGCGGCAGCTGCCATGATACCGGATGATGATGAAAACTTCTTAAAGTCCATCCATAGTAATTCTGCCCGAAGGCAGGTCCTTCACTGCAATCATAGCATTTTCATGCTATGCTTGCAGCTTTACTAGGGAATTGTGTAGGTGTGGTAGCTTCCCGTTGCTTTCCACACCGGTGAAGGATGATGATGATGATAATGATAATGGTAAGGATGATAATGATAAGGATGATGGCCATATGATTTCGGGGACCGTTTGGGCCTTAAAGTTTTCTTACAGGTGAGGAAAAACCCCAGAAAAACTGCCCCGACCGGGGACCGAACCCGGGCCCGCTGCGTGACAAGGCAGCACGCTACCACGAGACCACAGCGGTGGGCCTTCTTAAAGTAATAAACTTTTTTTTTTTGCATCTCCCCTTGACAATACCCATGTTTTTCCCTGCAGAATTCTAACCTTGAAGGTTTAGAATCATCCTGACTGTAATACAACTGTCCCTCTAATTTCTACCGTCTTCAAAACACGTAACGCAAGACCAGATAATAAACATAACAGCTATTCGTACATCAGTATGTTCTTTCCAGTCGTTCCTATACTTAATTATTCGGTCTGTAAGTATGAAAATATTTAGTTCCTTTCTTATATCTACATTTCTTTTCTTATCCAGCAGAGTATATCCCTGCTATATTTCTTAAAAATCGTATCTCACCTGCTTTCAATCTTTGTTCTTGTCTTTTAGTGATCATCCAACGTTCTGATCCATACATCAATACAGGAACAGCCATTACTTTATAAAATTTATTTTTTGTTTCTTTTCTTGTGTTTTTAAGGGTTCTTTTAATAGTGCCACACATTATATTAAATTGATTAATTTGTCATTAATATCTTCAATTTTAACATATGATAAATTGAAACCTAGATATTTAAAACTGTTCATACAATCTTCACAAAACACCCTCAAATAATATTTAATTTTAGGAAGTTATATTTTGAGGTTATTTTAATTATATTATTTTTGGTCTGGACATCTTACCTCAATATTAATGTTGGTTTGTTCTTGGACATGTTTCAAAACAATTCTGTTTTATCGTCAGCTTTCCCAGACTCTGGTTAATAGCTTTAACATTCTTATTAATATTAATTTAATGAACATTAATTCTGAAAAATGCATTTTTTTAAATTCATGCTCTAAAGGCATGATTGTCGATTACTGCTGGAAAAAATAATATATAATTAGATATTCAAGACTCTGGGAAAGCTGACGATAAAACAGAATTGTTTTGAAACATGTCCAAGAACAAATCAACATTAATATTGAGGTAAGATGTCCAGACCAAAAATAATATAATCACCCTCAAATAACTTAAAAACTCCGTTTTGTTGGCAGTTGACTTATTGTTTACTTGAAAAGTATTTTTATAGTGTTACAAGCAGAAAAATGTAAACGTTTGGGACATAACAGTAGTCTTACATTGTGCTGGTACATTTTCCACTACCGGATGTTTGATTTGTAATATACTTGCTATTTGTACGCTAGGAGGCGCCACTTGTGCAACTTATTCTATAATTTTTGTTTCTTTGCTATTAATGTTTTGCACTGTTGGTAGTGTCGACTCGTGTTAAGCTCTATTTTCGATTGGTTTCGATTGTAAACATATCAGTTTGATAACAGTAAGCCAGTTATAGACGTTATAGTGGACATGTGACGATTTTAAATCTATTGAATCACTTGTTTGCCAAAACAAAAATGCAATTTTAATAGTAATATAAAAAGTGAGCTTCATTTTATGACTGGTGGCGGAGAAACTAGAATTTACACATTTTCAGATTAAGGGTACGGGGAAAGAACCAGGTAAGTCATTTTTGTGGAAATGGAGTTAATAGACTGGATCACCAAAGGAACACTACTATCAGAGGAAAACTTGGAGTAGCAAGTTTAAATGAAGATATCCAAAGATACCAACAAGAATGGAAAAATCATCTGAGAAGAATGGCAAGAAATAGACTTCCAAAATTGGCATTCCAATATACACCAACTGGACATAGGGACCAAGGAAGACCAAAACATCGGTGGAAAGATCAAGACCATCTTCGCTAGGTTTACCGTACAGGCCACATGGCCTAAAACGAATTTGTTCATGATGATGATGATGAGTTTGAAATATCATTAGTAGGGCCCGGATGTTTATGACCTTAAAATGTTTAAAAAAAGACCTATAACATTCCCTTAAGTTTCTCTTAAAATTACTTAAAACCGTAAAGAAATGGCCTAATGTAAATTATAAATTTCGCTGTAATTAACTAATTAATAATTATTAATTTATTAATTAGAAATAGTCCAAGACAAATAATGATTATTATTGGGGTAACTGTTCTAAAACAATTTATGTTCTTAGTAGTAACATAAAATAATTTTAAAAATAATAATTATCACTAGGTCAATCTTATTTCTATTAAACTAATACGAGAAGTTATTAACTAAACATAGCTTAGTTGGCATTGCAATACACCATCATAATGATCCTTAAGTTATCAAAGGATCTGAGGTTGTTCAGCTAATAACTTACTGTTTTATACTTGAAGAAACTTATCTCTACTTCCACAGATGTAATGGGTGCGTGTTTGAAAAATACTATGTCACTGGCTGTTAAATATTCGTTAAAAATAACCATCCTGAATTATTTACCTGGCAAATTACAGGCTGTTTGACGAAATGTCTGAAATCCTTTATTTTTATCTAACACAAATTTAAATTTTCTTCGAACTGCTTCCCCAATCTCTCCATTTACATTGTTTATACAATTTTCAGCTCTATTGATTAACTCTATTGACTTTCCAAAGATCATTTAACCATAGAGTATTTACAAAATGGCGTACAAAAGTACGAAAAGTAAATAAAATGACCTACAATTAGAAAAAAAAATTGTAAACTACTTTATCAGAAAAATGTGGAAAAAATGCATTTTAATCTAATATATAAAAATGTTTGTTTGTTTGTTTGTTCGTACTTTGTGCGCGACCATACCGTTGATCCGATTGTCATGGGGCGTTTTGCAAAATGTTCAGGAGATTCCCGGGATGAACATAGGCTATAAGAGAGTTGTGATACTCAACTCCTACATCCTTAAAAATCGCCCTTTGTAGTGGAAAACGTGAAAAAAGTAGCTCTTTGGACGCTTAAATGGCTTACGCTGCCTAAACCATAAGAAATACACAAAATTAATGTACACAGAATTGAATATCTCAAAAATCTCTACAAAAAAGACCGCGACAGCATATGTTTATCTCTTACGGATAACTCAGAAAAAAACATTTTTGTCTTTCATTGATACCAAGAGTCTCTTATCTCTTACGGATAACTCACAATAACTATTTTTGTCTTTCATTTATACCAAGAGTCTCGCGCCGTAGCCGAGTGGTTAAGGCAAGAAGTCTTGGCGCAGAACTACGGGACTAACGCTGGTTTGAGTCTCTACGGGGAAGAAATTTTTCTCATGGAATGTCGGCCAGTATGGGTCAGAAATGAAATCTAGCTGAGGGGGGGAAAAAAAACTGTTTCGACTCTCATCAATTTATCTTTTTTTTTGTTTTCACTCTAATATAATTGTTATATGACGGTTCTTAACTTATCTGCAAATGACGGTACAATTCTAATGTTCATGACTGTGACGTCATCATTCATACTTCATGAGCTACAACAAAAGGCTGTAAGAGGCTTTCTTGCGAACTAATTTAATAATATATAATTATGTCATAATTTCTAAATTTTATGTTAAAAAAGTAACATTTTTATCGTCCGCCCATGACATGAGAATTGAACGTTCGGGCAGGACAACGTCTGCCGGGTACGCTAGTTACTAATAAAATTTGAAAAAGGACTTTATCAAAAAAAGTTGAAAAAATGAATTTTAATGACCTTTAAAAAACCTCATATATCTAACATATTTATAGCACAATTCTCTTAATTATTAACCTGCATTGTCTCTGACCATTCGTAAAAAAATATTTCATCAAAATCCGGGTCCTAGTCATTAGATTCTCCATAAAAATAATTGTAATTTAGAATTGTGAAACAGTAAATTATGCAACTTTTTCTATAATATGTGTTATAGAATCTCGAAAAGTTATTTTAGAATAGAGTAAATTATATTCTTTAGTTATGGGTTTATTTACCTCCAAAGTTTGGCATATGGCAAGGAAGTATTAATGTTACACAATTAAAAGTTTTTTTTTTTTTTTTTTTTTTGTGTTTGAGGAAAAATTACTTCTTGGCAGTTGCTTGTACAGCCTTTGAAAAAAATGATGGCGCAACTCTTGATGGAAATTTAGAGTTTTAAAGAGCGATTCACACCAGTACGTTGTTACGTGTTCTGACTCGTTTGCGTATAAAGCGGGCGGCGTAAGTCTCTCTTCATGCAGCATTCGTATCGTTCGCTTCAGTGGAGCAGTCGGTAAGAGGCTCTTTTTCCGACGACGCGGACCCACGTTCGAAACTGGTCAGGTATTTTTATTATTTATTATTATTATTTAATAACGTCGTTAATTTTCATAATGCCTACATGTTACCAGGCTTCGTTATATAAATACATTTGTATATATGTGGAAATATTCTCGGTCGGGACTAGCTCCCGGGTGAGATTTTTTTTGGGGATTTTCCTCACCTGTTAGATAAATGTCAGGAAGCTTAAGGCCCAATGGTCCTCGAAAATCATCCGGCCATCATCATCATCCTTATCATTATCATTCTTCACCGATGTGGAAAGAAACTGGAAGCTACCACACCTACAGCTCCGTAAAGCTGCAAAACACAGCATGAAAATGCTATGATTGCAGTGGAAGTCCTGCACTCGGGCAGAATTACTATGGAATGGAATATATGGAAATAAATTAAAGGAAACCGCTCACACACACACACACACACACACACACACATATATATATATATAATGAATAACGATTGTTACGTCTCATTACTTTGATTACAAAACACATGGCAGAATAAAATGATTTATTTCCATTACTAATACAAAATGCGTCTGAATAATTCAAATCAAGTTAATATCTAATTCCATTATACAAGTAAATTCTGAAGTACTGCATTGCTTCATACAGACAATTTCTAGGACAGATGGTTGTGATCTAGTGGATAGAGCTTCATTTTCCCGTGCATGAGGTCGCGTATTCGATTCTGCTGTCATGTTTTTCTCTCTCTCTCTCTCCTCTCTCTCTCTCTCTCTCTCTCGTTCTTATTTCAATTAATTTTCTTTCTTTTGTTTCATATCTTTTGCTTTGTTTTATTTTCAGTATTTACCGCACTACTTATTTACACGAAATTGTTTTCCATTGCACGACACACAACGAAGTAGAACGGATTTAGTTTCTCAAACAGTTGTATACTTGTGAACCAAATAGCTGATCTCTGATCATGAGCAGTGGCTTCGTTCTGAGACTTGAAAATTATCTTGCAGCGTGTATGGATTTGATGCGTATACTTTGTTCTTTAACGTTCCCCATAAATAAAAAATCTCATGGCGATAGATCCCGGGTGGTTCCGTGAAGATCTGCAACTTTTTTTTTCAAAAAATATTTTCATGAGAGCATCCTTTGTAATTCGTTGAAAGTTCGTCCTTGAATAGTGTATTACGATGCGATGTTGGAAAGTGGTTTTTACAGAATCGAGGAAAATGTTTAAAAACCTCGCTGTCGCTCGATTTTTAATTTCCTCGAGTCTGTAAAACACTTCACAAACGTGCGTTGTACATTATCTTTTGCGCGATGGTGTTTTCAAAATAGTATATAATAGTAAAATAATAACATATTTGGTGGAAATATTTGCGTTCATTATAAACAATTGACTAACGCTAACAGTGTAGACAATGTTTATTTGTTGAAACAACAGGAGGCCCGAGACCAATTTAGTGATAAAATGGGGGAAAGTACGTATTTATTGTTTTATATTGTTTCAAATAAAGTTTAGTTCATTTAAAATGCAGTGATTTGTTTTGTATAATGTATATTAACACTACCTTCTGGATATTTTTTGTATATACATTGTATGTAGTATACATAGAGGACAGTGATTTTACTTCCCACGCGCGTTTTGTAATATGTAATATTACGGTATAGTTATTTTTATTACTAACTAACTTACTGGCACTATCGAACCCGTAGGTTCATGGCCGCATACATCCCTATCCTGAGCTAATGTTTTCAAATTATTACATTATAGTTATTTAGGTTGGCAACCCCGAAATGTAGGAAGTTGAACTTTCAATCATGGTCGCCATTGTTGTAAGTAGGAAAAAATGCACTATCGCGCAAAAAAGTATGTTCCTTGTTGAAATAGGATGGTGACGTAATGTATCTGTTGGGGAGTAGTGTAAGTCTGATAATAGTCCCGGGCAACGCGAAGAGCGAGATGATAGACGTGTGTAATCATCAATGATATATATTGACAGGTATCACGTAAATTGAATGATCGTGTAAACAGATTGTATAGAGTACATCAGTGCGTGCTGTCAATGTTCCACACACGCTACAAATCAGTATTGTCCCTCTAACTCAACTCTCTTTACTTCAAAACTGTATACATCATAACTTTTGTACTTGCCCATACGGACGTAAACTACTGTCTTTAGATCATAAATTCGGCTACAGTTTAAATAGAAAAAAAGTCATATTTATCGTTCATTCTCTCACTCATTGACTCGTATACAGGGCGTTGCAAAATAAACACCGAAAACGGAGGTGAGGTAGTATATTGAGATATGTTGATAATTTTTTAAAATAAGGTATCAATGTCCGGAAATGATGCGTTTTCACACTAGAACTAGTTAATTATGTCGTAAGATCGATGTTAGTTCGAAGAATTTGAAGCTTATTAGATGAGAACACCTCACAGTTACGGAACCTGTGATACGTGTCTTTGGAACGGAATGTGGCTGCAACATGACGGAACTCCAGCTCATTTCGATGCCAATGTGACGAGACATTTGGATACCAAATATCCAGGTCGATGGATTGGCAGAAGGGGACTAGTCCCTTGGTCTATGATCTTAACCCTCTCGAGTACTTTTTGTGGGTCGACATGAAACAATCTGTTTATGATACTCCAGTAGAGACACGTATGAATCTCATAGTCCGAATCCACGCTGCTGCACAAATAATTCAAACGACCCCAGGCGTATTTGAAATTGTGCGTCAATCACTACATCGCCGAGGTACGCTCTGCTATGAGACGGGAGGTGTGACTGTGAGAGCATGCCAAGAATTGAGTCTTGAAATCCAACGAAGGAACTCTTAGAAGTTTTTTTGCGACACCCTGTGTATAAATAAATAAATATATATATATATATATATATGTGTGTGTGTGTGTGTGTGTGTGTGTGTGTGTATGAATTCAACGTTAAATTTTACAAAGCGCATGAAAAATAAAGTTTAATACCTGCTATCCAAAGGGTAAAGACTATTAATAAGATTTTCAAGTGCCTACATCCCAAAATATTCTAGAATTTCAACAAACTCGTGGGTAAGAAAGAATTATTTATTTTAATTGAAACTCTTACACTATCCAGAACCTTTGCTTCTTACTTCAGTTACCTTTATTTTGTATAAGTAGTGACTAGAGTTTATTATAACATAAAACTCAAATCGTGTCTGTTATAAATCCTCTTGCAGGCCTATATATTACCTTCTTCTTTCTTGTTGAAAATACAATTTAAAACGTCACAGGGATTATTTTACTCTCTCTTTCTCTCTCTTTTTTCTCTTTTTCCTCTTATCTTTTTTCTCTCTTTTTCTCTCTTTTACTCATTTTTCTCGCTTTTCTCTCGTCTTATCTCTCGTTTTTCTCTCGTCTTATCTCTCGTATTTTCTCTCGTCTTATCTCTCGTATTTTCTCTCGTCTTCTCCACGTCTTCTTCTCGTCTTTTTCCTCTTTTTTCCTCTTTTTTCCTCTTTTCCCCCCTTTTTTCCTCTTTTTTCCCCCTTTTGCCCTCTTTTTTTCCTCTTTTTTCCCCTTTTATCCTCTTTTTTCCTCGGTTATCCTCTTTTTTCCTCTGTTTCCTTCCTTTTTCCTCTTTTCTTCTTTTTTTTTCCTATTTCTCCCGCTTTTTCTCTCTTTTCCTTTTTTCCCCTCTTTCCTCCTCTTTTTCCTCTTTTTTTCCCTCCTCTTTTTTCTCCCTTTTCCTCTTCTTTTCTCCTCCGCTTTTTTCCTCCTCTTTTTCTCTCCTCTTTTGGGTCCTTCTCTTTTTCCTCCTCTTTTTTCCCTCCTCTTTTTTCCTCCTCTTTTTTTTTCCTCCTCTTTTTTCCTCCTCTTTTTTTTCCCTCCTCTTTTTCCTCCTCTTTTTTCCTCTCTTTTTTTTTTTCCTTCCTCTTTTTCCTCCTCTCTTTTTTCCTCCTCTTTTTTCTCTTTTTTTCTCCCATCTTTTCCCCCCTCTTTTTTCTCTTTTTTCTCTTTTTTCTCCTCTTTTTCTCCCTTTTTTTTCTCCTCTTTTTTCTTCCTCTTTTTCTCTTTTTTCTCCTCTTTTCTCCTCTTTTTTCTCCTCTTTTTTTCTCCCTTTTTTCTCCTCTTTTTCTCCTTTTTTTCTCCTTTTTTCCTCCTCTTTTTCCTCCTCTTTTTTTCCTCCGCTTTTTTGTCCTCTTTTTTCTCCTATTTTTTCTCTTCTTTGTTTCTTCTCTTTGTCCTCCCTATTTTCTTCTTTTTTCTACTCTTGTCTCTACTCTTTTATCTCTTTTTCCTCCTCTTTTTTCTCCTCTTTTTTCTCCTCTTTTTTCTCCTCTTTTTTCTCCTCTTTTTTCTCTCTCTTTTTTTCTCCTCTTTTTTCTCCTCTTTCTTTTCTCCTCTTTTTTTCTCCTCTTTCTCTTTTTTCTCCTCTTTTCCTCTGTGTAAAACATATCACTGTTGTATAGTTACATCAGTTACTGATATAAAACCGTACATTATAAATACAATCATTAAATATAGAAATTTCATATTTTATTTTAAATATATATTGAAACCTATACATAATTGTTTTGACGAGAAAAAATATTCTCCTACTGTTTGAAGGCTAAAATATTATCGTCGTCGTCACTCCAAGGACTAGGCAATTGCCCGTTCCGACTTCATAACGCATTAGCCCAACGTTTTTTACGTCTTCCGACATCTCGTCTTCCTCTTGCTTGATAATTTCTAGCTAAGAATGGAATATTTCCTTACTCATTCCATTAATGTGATCAATCCACTTTTGTCCACAATTCGTGACTTATTCAATAAAGGATGCACTTTAAATTATTGTCTTATATTCTCATTCCCAATTGTATCAAGTTTTTGTACATCCTTTAACTTGTATGAGAAACCTCATCGCCGTCTGTATTCTATCTTTTTTTTTGGGAGCCCAAGTTATACATCCTTCAAATATTGTGGGGAATTGCCATAACCTTTACATTTTTATTTTTGATTCTTTTTAATTTTATTTTTGAACAGTATCTGTATTGTATCACATACCGTCTTAAATTTATTTATTTTGGACTCAATATCTCTTTCCATATAGAAACTAATATCGCTGCCCAAATATTTAAAACTAGACACTTGTTCTATTCTTTGGTTTTCTAAAATAATTTTGGATCTCACTGGATTTTTTCCTCTAAAAGCCATGATCTTTGTTTTCCTTACTAATATATTGAGATCGTATAATATACATATTTAATTCAAATGTATACAAAGCTTTCTGTAAGTCATCTTCATATTTTTGTATTATAATTAAATCGTCTGCAAACAAAAATATTATATATATATATATATATATATATATATATATATATATATAATCTTGTTCCTGGATTCACTAAAACTTTCCATGTATTTAAAGTATCGTCTGTATACTCGTATAAGGCTAAAAAGTTTTTTTTGCAATTGTCACGTGAGCTATTCATTATTCATTTTATAGATAAATATGATGATTGTAAATCAAGTTGTGCACAACGATGATTTTATAAAGACTTATATTGAAGTCATATGTAAAATTATACAGGCTAATATTGTATCTGTTTAATATAATCACCAGCGAAGTTCTGTCTATTCCATTATATGTGTAGTGGTGTTCCATGTTGATCACAGAGATGAGTCCTGCTGGCAGTATTAGCGATGAAGTATCAGGAAATGTCTTTATAACGTTATTTCAAGCGTGAGAACAAATCAGTCACAAAAACTTATGCCAAGAGAATATGGAGGATGTTTCAAGAGTTCCCAAAGCAATCCTAACCTCGTTCTCTCAATGTTGCCACAACTTTATTTACAACCCTGGCATTCATCACTCTCACGCTTACTAATGTATTCAGTCAATCGATATTATCCAGATTTCAAATGCAATGCGCCAGCGGAAATTATTTGAATAAGTTTTTTAACATATGAATTGATTGCTTAATGGCGTAGCCCTTTGTTGAGCCATAGCCTCTACTTTATCAGGAGTTTATAGATAAAGTTAATTTTTAGTTAGATTATTTGTCCAAATATGGTATGATTAGCATGCGGTCAATACACCGACTCAATGAGGCATCTAGCAGGCAACTGAGGTATTACTGGGATGTTTGAGATCGGTCGGTAAATTTTGCTTAGAGACCTCTTTATTCAGACTTAAGGGCATTTTACAAGCTTGAAAATCTTTACACTCGAGACCCCCATGGCTTAAATTCCTCCCGGAGGACTTTTAAAAGTGAAAAAATAAATATATTTCCATTGGAGGTGATGTGTTTATTTTCATTAATAGCTCCAACTCACTGGCACTATCGAACATAAGCTGTCCATACATCCGTATTCAATGACATAAGCTGTCCATACATCCGTATTCTGAGCTAATGTTTTCCAATCATCCTCTGTATAATATACTTCCCTCAAATCATGGTTATTGTTATTCTTACACCTAATTTTTGGTTTACCAACTTGGCATTTTCTCTCTTTTTTTCGTACAAAACTTTCTATGCACCTCTTTCATTGTCAATTCGTGCCATATATCCTGCCCATCGTTGTCTATGAGACTCAAATGTTCTTATTATATCTGGAAAAATAAAAATTTAAGAATACATACAAAAGTAAGAATTTACAAATCTGCCATAAGACCAGTTCTAACATATGGTTGTGAATGTCGAACAGAAACTCAAAAAACAAAACAAATCAATGAAACAACCGAAATGAAAGTTTGAAGGAAAATCGTAGGAAAATCGCTGAAAGAGAAAATTCGCAGCTCTGTTATTAGAGAATAATGTGAAATTGAACCTATAAATCTCTGGATAAAGATAGAAGACTAAATTGGAACGATCACATAGATAGCATGGAGAACAGTAGATTAGCGAAGAAAGTATGTGACTGGACACCTCAGCAGAAAATGCCTTTAGGAAGACCACAACTACGATGGAAGTACGTCACCATACCCCGGACCTGTAGTGAATGAACACACAACAAGCTGCCAGCTTTCATGCGTAGAGGAAGAAGCAGCAGCTTCCCATAAAGATCATAAAACTCACTGTTATGTAGGGGAATAAATTTAATTTAGAGCATGTGTCCTTCTTACATAGAATACCGAATATAAATCTTGGTTTGAGCTGAAAGACAAATTCAGATTTTTACAACAAAAAAATTGCCCTTTTTATCAGCATACACAGACGATGTCCGAGGAGGGTAGACATGATGAAACAAGATGAAAATCAGGCTGACCAACTCAACTCTCCATGAAAATGACGATGGATAAAAACAGTTGAGCTGTTGTACAAGCCTAGTGCAACGTTCTCGTGAGGGGTGAGGAGTGACGTACTAAGTTGATATTAGCAAGGTATATAGTTAGGCACGCTGTGTAAACTTCATTTAACACCGGGAGATATCTACACTCCTGAAAACAATGGACCAAGCTTCTATCTAACAAGTAAGTTTGTTCTTGGAACATAGGTCTGGGGAATTTTTGTTACATGTGCGAATTTTTATGCGAGAATGCTAAAATACAATCAGGCTAGACTTCTATGTAAGCAAAATTAATGTCGTATATTAAATTAGTAACATGAAATTCCATCAAACTTCTTCTAAATAGCTTCGTCGTTGTTCTGCGGTCATTTTTCAAGCTGAATTAATTAACAATAATGAAAAATGTTTCGCAAAATGAATTCACACAAACGAGAGATGTTAATTCTGGAGCTTAAGAGATGTAATAATCCAAGTGAAGAGTTGACAATTTTAAATTGGAAGGGATTTCAGTCCACTGTGTAACAGCTTGCCTAACAATTTACTGACCTAATAAAAATGGTGGTGTTAGTTTGTGTAATTATGTTAGTTCCACTGACTAACTCCCTGGTACTATCGAACCTATAGGTTCATGTCCACGTGTATATGAGCTCTCCATACATTCCTGCTCTGAGCTAATGTTTTCTAATCATCCCCTGTATAATCTACTTCCCTCAAATCATGGTTAATGTTATTTTCCCACCTTATTTTGGCCTACCTACTGGGCGCTTTCCTTCTGGTTTACCTATAAGTCAGACCTATTAAAACTTGCTCACTGGGTGTGAAAAGACCTCCCCTCGTACGCGCATCAAGTGCACTCTCAAATAAACAACACAACTGACAAGTGAGTAGCGGGTCTTACCTTGTCAGCCTATCCGACGTAATGTTGGATAGAAGGAGCTCTTTTCAATCTACTGAGTATTCATTAACGGCTCTACGATAAGTAGTTTCCATCCCCCTCTTTCACTCCCCATGTTTGCCACATGTCCTGCCCATCGCAGTCCACGAGATTTATTTGTTACTGGCTAATACTCGGCGTAAATGAAAATGAATGTGTTTTTATGTTTAGTTGAATAAGTAAAAGGAAACATAATTATAAATGTACATCGTAATTATTTTTAGATTCCCCGTGCTGACTATCCGGGGTTGCCCGGGAATCTACTTATCTCGATCTTCTTGGCATAAATGAGCTAAAAGACCCGCCATGTGCTGCTATGCTTCTTGGCATCAATGAAATACAAATACAAAAATGGTTATTATCCGTAAGAGATAAACGTAAGCTGTCAGGGACTTTTTTGTAGAGGTTTTTGAGATATTAAATTCTGTGTATATTAATTTTGTATATTTGTTATGGTTTAGGCAGCGTAAGCCATTTAAGCGTCCAAAAAGTCACTTTCTGCACGTTTTCCACTACAAAGGGCGATTTTTAAGGGTGTAAGAGTTGAGTATCCTAACTCTCTTATAGCCTATGTTCATCCCGGGAATCTCCTGAACATTTTGCAGAAAGCCCCGTCACAATCGGATCAACAGTATGACCGCGCATAAAGTACAAACAAACATTCATATTTATTTATTTATGAGATTATTATATCTGATTTAACATAAAGATCATGTAGCTCACTGTTATGTAGTCACTATTATAAGTTCTATAAATATATTATAAATTGCCGTGTTGTTTCATTACATATTTTTATAAATATGCATGCATTTTAGGTCGATAACTCCCATTATAATCTAAAATCTCAATAAAATATTTAATTACAACATTATCGAAAACAAATTAATAATCTAGTAGAGATAAAACTACACAAGCCCCAGTTGATACAGGGACAGACGACTGGAGATTAAGAACCAAGTTTTAAAAATAAATTGAAATTACGACTTTACTAAGTTGTAGACCTATAAATTAGAACTCGTTTTGCATAAGTTGAGTTCAAATCTTAACTGAGTTTCGAAAATGAACATCAAACAAATGTGTAATGAAACGTGTTGTTCCGTTGGATAAAACATGTTTTTTTTTTTAATTAGAGTTCCATTAGACCGTGACCGTGTGAACACTGGTGAATATCAAGACAGGAAATGTTAGATTAAAAATCGTAATAATAAGACATAGAGTATTTTACGAACTCATCTAGGCCCTGCCACCACCCCTTGGGATACCTCGGTCGTCATGACCATACTCCCAAGTCCTAGTTCTAGTCCTCCCTAATCTAAATCTCGCGTCCACGTTCAAGGTCTCGGTCTATAAAACCAACACTCCAGGGAGAGAGTGTTGGAGTTTTGCATTTCTCGGGCAATTGATGAGCTACATAGTACATCAGGTCACTCAATCCTGATGACCCCACAGTTGGTCCACGGGCTCCATGAGCCTAGCCGGGAGGACTGCTGTCGCAGATCCACCGACTATTCCCCTGTTCTGCCTCCAGGGACGTGTCCTGCAGCCGTTGTGAGACCGGCTAGGGCTACAAGCCCAACAGTGTGAGACTTTTAGTACATCCAGGTGCTCATCTCCTGGCGACCCCACAGTTTGTCGACGGGCCCGTAGGCCAAGCCAGGAACCAGTACAGTAGCTCCCCGCTGGACTGGTCCGAGCCGAGCCCTGGTGTGCCCCCAGGGACGCCTTCTGCAGCTGTTGTGGGCCAGCACGGAGCTCGCAAGCTCCAACAGATGAGCAATTAGTACGACAAGGCGCTCAACTCTTGCCTACCCCACTAATGGTTCACGAGTCCCTTGGACTTAACCGGGAGGACTGTCTAGCAGATCCACCGATCTTTCCCCCAGTGCACCAGCTGGGGACGTGTTTGGTTGCTGAAGTGGGTCCAGCCTGAGCTTTTAGTACGTCAGGTCGCTCAACTCCTGACGACCTCACAGATTGTCCTTTGGGTCACTCGGTTCCAGAGTCGGCGCTAAGCCCTCCTCCAAAGACCGCGCTTCCTCCTTTCCCGAGATTGACCTGGTGGTAATTCCCAGCATTACGCCCGGTATTGTCCCATCCAGCCCGTTCGCAAGACTAGGCCTAGTCGTGTAGCTGCTGTGAGGCAGCCCACTGAGCAATGTAGGCATCCAGGGAGCTCATCTCCCATGGTGCCCCCACAAAGTCCTCGGGATAAACCAAGAGAAGGGAGCAGGCGGAACTCCACAATCTCCCACCGCCTCGCCACGACGGCCGCTGATCCCGTTGTGGGCACGGGGCGATTGAGCTTTAGTACAACAGTGCGCTCCTCTCCTGTTGACCCCACTTATGGTCCGCGAGTCCATCGGACTTGGAAGGGAGGACTGACTAGCAGATCCACCGACCTTTTCCCCACTACGCCACCGAGGGGACGCGTTTTGTTGCTGAAGTGAGACAGCACGAGCTATGTAGTGCATCAGGTCGCTCGAGTCCTGACGACCTCACAAATGGCCCGCGGGTCCGGTCTGGACCTAGCCGGGAGGAGTGCAAGCAAACCACCGACCGTTCCCCTATCCGCCGCCCGGGGACGCGCCCTGTTGCTGTTGTGAGCACAGCTGGGGCCCGATAAACGGACCCCCAGGGAGTATTTTACGACTATAAGATGCTACGGACTGTAAGACGAACCTTGATTTTTAAGCAATAAAAAACACACTTTTACCATTTTTATCATTAGATTGCACAGCCAGACAAAAAAAAAAACTTAGTTTATAAAACCGTTCTGATCTTTAAAATCCCTGAAAATCATCGAAACTCTTCTTCTTCTTCTTCGTCGTCATCGTTGTTCTCTTCATATGTAAGATAGTCTTCACTGTCATCGAGAGCGTTACTTATGCCGCACTTCTTGAAAGATTTAACAACAATGTCTTCTCTTACTCTAGACCACGACATTTTTATCCACTGACACTTGATTGATTGTATGTCGTTTTAAAGCTTCTTTGGGCGTGAATTCATCCATCATCCATTTGTTCAAGTTCATTGGCATCGTAGACTGCAATGAAGCATCATAGGCTAGACAGTGTTCGGGGTTTGTGATGGCGGGTCGGGAGGGAGACAGTGTTAGCAAGCTTGTGAATCCCCACATGTTCGTCGCATCGGTGCACTGTCTCTGCCAGTTGAATCCAGTGATGCCAGATACAGATAGGTTTCCCGCGGCATCGAATATATGGCCATATTTAAGGCTGCCGGGAATTTTAAATCGAACTCTAAACATTTTATACTAATTTCGAATATAAGATGCACATGCATTTTGGAGGCAATTTTTCGAAGAAAAAAGGGCGTCATATAGTACGTAAAATACGGTAATTGCAAAAATCAAGAATTTACACAATAAACCGACATTGAAAAAGCTTTATAAATGTTATTTTCAAATTGTTGAAAATAATTAAATTTTGGACAATAAATTAATAATTATCATCCACCAATATGATCTGTGCGTGGTATCGCTGCTTTGTACGTAGCAGGCATGTGTTCGGCCCCGGTTGAGAGAAGTTTCCCGGATGATACTTTTTCGGGGCATTTCCTTTCTTGTAAGACAAATGACCCTGAACATCATCAAGCTATCATCATCATCATCATCATATTCGCCATTTTTAACATGAATGTGTGTGTGAATGGTGTGTGTCATCTTATGTTGTGTTGTCTCGGAAGATACTCTGACTTGAACTGATCACTCATTGGGGGAGGTTCTCCATATCCTTGTGTGGTCTAAAAGTATGCGTGTGATGCAAAGTTTAAAAACTGGTCGTGTCATTGTAAGGCCCTAGTAGCGTGTTTCATGCAAGTCATGCCTATAATGTTAGAGGTTAAACTAAGTCAATAGAATGGAAGGTGAATTATTAATTATATATAATAATAATAATAATAATAATAATAAAATATATATGTTATAATTAAATCTTTAACATTGAGCAATGCAAGCTTAATATGGTATGATAAGAAAAATAATAAGTATAATACATATATAAGAAAAATAAGTGTTTGAATTGGATTCGCCTGGTAGTGTAATGGATATCACACTGAGGTACAGACTCAGAGATCCGGGTTCGAATCCCGTCCAGGCATTTATTTTTCTTATCATACCATATATATATATATATATATATATATACGTCCACCGCTGTGGTCTCAAGGTAGCCTCCTGCCTTGTCACGCAGTGGGCCCGAGTTCGATTCCCGATCGGGGTAGGCTCCTTGGTGAGGTTTTTTCGGGGGTTTTCCTCACATGTAAGACAGATGTCAGGATGCTTAGCGCCCAACGGTCCCCGAAAATCATCCGACCATCATCATCCTTATCATTATAATGATCATCCTTCACCGGTGTGGAAAGCGAAGGGAAGCTATCACACCTATATTTCCCTAGTAAAGCTGCTAAACATATAATGAAAATGTTATGATTGCAGTGAAGGACCTGTCTTCGGGCAGAATTACTATGGATATATATATATATATATATATATATATATATATTAACTCGGATGTATAATATATCGTTCATCATGTCTATATTTATGACCGCATTTTTGCAAAACAATTATTTAAAAATATCTTGATACAAATTAATTAAAAAAGAACAACTCTACTAATTATATATCTTTTATGCAGTTGGCATTAAACAAACTCCTGTAAGACATCGGAATCGGTTAAATAATAAATGCAAACACTTCTAATGGAGGTTCAAGGAGAATTATCTTGGAGAATGTGAGAGTCAAGAATGAAGTTAGATTAGGATTTAGATTGTTTTCTAATACCACTAGATTGTCTTTTATGACATTTCTGATTTTCTCCCCTCACATTGACGAAATTGTAATCCATTTGTTAGGTTGGGGCACCTGGAAGGCGGAGTTACGTTACCCGATGGTATAATGGGTGATAAATGATTATGAAGCGCCAGGAGAGTTCTTAATCTAAACTTAACCTAAATTCAAGACCATGGGCAACCACAGGAATAATTCCCTTTAAGGAAAAATTTCTATTGTTTGACCGGGAATCGAACCCCGGGACCTCATGTACTGTAACCAGAAACGCTGACCACTAGGCCTTGAGGCTGGTTATAACCTTAGATCGTTGTTTTATAATACTTGACTGGTGGCCATTTTAATTTCATCATCTCACTTCAACACTTTACGCAATCAAATCTAAAAATTGTAAGTGTAGAACTGTACTTTAAAATAATGGGAAAATATACAATTTATTACAAATTGTTTCTTAAATTACACTGGTCAACATGATTTTTGTCACATGAGTACCAATAGTTATACTTAATGCAGTTTTTTTATCGTGTTTTCAAATATGTATTCGGAATTTCTCCATCACCCACAGTTTTTTTATTTCAATTTCAGTTAATGAATTTAAATCATTATTTTTTTAATAACAGTTTTTTCGTCCATTTGTCCATTGTAAAATAAAACCAAATGAGCTAACTCAGGAGATTTCAGCTATGGAAAAGAGATATCAAGGCAAATGGAATCCTAATATGCTGGCCGATTATTATTGAAAATTAATATAAAATTATAGAATATTCAGGTGAATATTCTATAATTTTATATTAATTTTGAATAAACCTCAACGGAACACATCATGAATCTTATAAAAGTCGATTATTATTGAGCCATCAAGAGGGATGCTCCACAGGCGAAATATAGCAGAAAATCGTAATTTCTTACTTTTTAGGTGAGTCCGAATATTGTGTAGTTACGAATGTAGAAAATATTAAAGTGTTTGAAATTATAAATTCCTGTCTCTCGGAAACCTTGCATGATGGAGAAACCCCGATATCATATTTGAATTCAGCAGGGAAAATACTATCAGGATCACATATTTTTCTTTCTGAGACAAAAGAAAAAGTTTATTTTTTGTTGCTCAGTGTTATTTGTTCGTTATGATTTCATCCGCGAGTAACTTGAAAGTTGGGATGAATTCAACTATAGGTGGTTGATATTCATTATTCAACTGAAATATTTGACACTATTTTTACTCGTCCTATTTTCCGAGATGAATTTTTTAAGAGATTGAAAATTGCCAATTTCTGATGATTCAATTTTTTTAAGTTCTTAGAAATTAACAGTATCATCTTAAGTACAATATATCTGTATATTCAGAAACGAAATATTAAAATGAAAAAAAATCTTTTTTAGGTTTATTTCTCGCCTATGTCAGTAAATTCCAAGTATTCCCTCCCCCCATTTTGCCATCAAAATCTATAAGGTCCGTACGTGAACCTTAAATAAAGTAGTGTGGTTTGGAGCACTTATTTGAAAACTGAAAAAAAAAAAAAAATTGAAACATATGTCAACAAATAGAGCAATAAAAAGAGGGCATGTTCTCTCTTCTCTTACTCACTATGTAGAGGGATTACTCAGCATTACTGGCATTGGTAACAAACGCCATATGTCACTTATAACAGCTGGAAAAGCGCGAGCTTATTCTCTTTGCGTTACTTCAAAATTGCGAATTTTTAAAACTGAGGAATTTCTATATATTAAATTTACTATTTGACTGTAATATTTGTTATTCTGTTTACGGTTTTATTTTAATTATTTTTTCTGAGAGGTACCATTTTATCCCAATTAAACCTATCCTCCTGCGTCTCGAAGGAAAATTTAGGAAGATGTATACTAATTTTTGTGTTTAATGGGTTTCTATAGAGCCAAATATCAAACATATTTTTTTGGGACGAGGGTTTCAAAAGAATTGGAGGACTATTGTTGCTGATCCTGTATTGAGATTTTGTCAATTATAATTTTATTTTCGCATTTTATGTGTTCACACTAGTCAAAATAACAAATTTAAAATTCTGTTCTATAGTGTTCTGCCTAGGTCAGGTGTTTCACTGCAATCATAGCATTTTCATGCTATGCTTTGCAGCTTTACAGGGAATTATGGGTGTAGTAGGTTCCCGTAGCTTTCCACACCGGGGATGATGATGGCTAGATGATGTTCGGGGACCTTTTAGGTCTAAAAGCGTGTCTTAAGACTAAAAAACCCGAATAAACCTCATCCAGGATGCTTTTTCCGACTGGACACACTGCGTGACAAGGCAGCACGTTACTTCGAGACCACAGCGGTGGGCAAATTTAAAATAAACAATAACAAATATTTATAGGGGAGATTAAGGAAGTTTTATGCAAGGTATCATATACAGGGTGTAAATGAATTATACAGCATAAATTTAACTACGTATAGAGGGGTATTATATAAGCATTTTGAGATAATGAACTGATGGTCTTCGAATAAAACTGTCCAAGTTATGATTAAATTTGTAAAATGGAGAGCACACAGATACTCCTGAAGATGTCTGTCATAGTAGTTAATGAAACGTGGAGTTTAAATAAAATTGGACCAGGGCCATTCATTCGGGAAGACCAATTAATAAGAGCAATATATAGGGGAGTAGTGGTATTATGAAACGGGGTTGTAAAATGAAACCACATATTTCTGGAAAGTAGCTGTTGTCCATCTTGTGGAAATCACTCTAATTTCCATCGTTGGTTTTCCTTTTAACTCCTAGAAGCAGATTACTTCAGTATTGGCAGTTATATTATATGGGTGCGAAACATGGACTCTTACTTTAAGGGAGGAAAGGAGATTACAAGTATTTGAGAATAAAGTACTTAGGAAAATTTTTGGACCAAAGAGAGATGAACAGACAGGTGAATGGAGAAGACTACATAACAATGAACTACATGGTCTTTATAGGAAGCCAGAAATAATAAGAACAGTTAAGTCTTATAGACTGCGATGGGCAGGACATGTTGCACGTATGGGGAATGAAAGACTTGCATGGAAGCTTCTTGTAGGAAAGCCAGAGGGAAAACGCCCAGTTTGTAGACTAAGAATGAGGTTGGAGAATAACATTAACTATGACTTGAGGGAAGTAGATTATACAGGGGATGATTGGAAAGCATTAGCTCAGGATAGGGATGTATGGAGAGCTTATGTCCGCGCGGCCATGAACCTATGGGTTCGATAGTGTAGTGAGTAAGTAAGTATTATGTTGTGTACGATTGTGAGTGCAAGTATTGTGATTGATGCAGCTTGAAACTTTCAGCGAGATAAGATTCAACATTAATTTTACTCCTTGTATTAATGAGTGACGTGTTTTTTTCTATTGTAAATTATTGTTTATTAATTGAACTTCGAAATGGTACATTCATTAATTTGGCATTATTTTTCTAGATCGTGAATAGATCACTAATATTAAAAATGGCGATGGGTGGTAATATGCAACAAGGCGTTTCGTAATACAACAATTTCCTTTATTTTAAGTGTCATGATACCAAGAAGTCGATTAGGACCTGAGTCAAAAACGGCGGCAAGAATATATGATAAAGGGAATAAGTCCGTTCGTGGGAAAACAAAAACAACAAATGAAGTGATGATCTTGATGAAGATTTTCGGGCTGTAGGCCGTGGTCGTGAGGCTTGTAGTTCCCCTACAAGCCTCACGACCACGGCCTACAGCCCGAAAATCTTCATCAAGATCATCATAGCAACTTCGGCCGTGAAAGTCTACGTGAATACAACAAATGAAGTGTTTCGGTGTGCCTGAAGATACCCTCTGCAGAAAGATCAAGAAAGATTTAGATCCCAATATTTTGGTGATGAATGAAGCATTGGGAAGCAATAGCACTGTTCTTTCGCCAAGTGCAAAGAAGCATGCAAGAGATCGCGGTGAGGTGTGAACTATGGGTCCAAAAACATGCGTTTCGTATTACAACCCCATTTACCAGAAACTACATTTTCGTCGTATGTTTGATAAAAATGTGAAAACTCAGAAGTATTAAACATAAGTTTTAAAAAGTGTTAATATTTTTGTATTATAGTCATATACTAATGCAACTGATGATTTGTAAGGTACTATATGCAATTGGAATTCATAATTTTATCACAAATAGAAAAGTGGTTCATATTACCACCTCCTCCCCTAACATTTGTACTGGTCTTCATTACAAATTACTTCTTCTTCTTCTTCTTCTTGACTTCACGGGCTAGGCAAAAATTGCCTGTTCCGCCTCACAGTTGTTCTGTCCATCTTTTTACTGGTCTTCCTACATCCCTTGAACCTCTTGGCTTGTAGTTGAATGCTGCTCTTGGTAATCTTGTTACATTCATTCTTTCCACATGTGTAAACCATTTCTCTCCATATTCTCAGATTTTCTCATTCAATGGATATATATTTAACTCTGTTCTTATATCTTCATTCTTTATCCGATCCAATCTTGTGCAGTCTTTTGTTCTTCTAAGAAAGTTCATTTCTGCGCTTTGTATTCTACTTTGTGATTTTTTTGGTCATTACCCAAGTTTCGCTCCCATAAAGTAATACAGAATCTTACAAATTACTTAATAGAATAAATTACAAATCCAAAATTTACACTAAATCTTTAATATTTTCCAGAAAAAAAAATGTATGTAAGTGCCAAAATATAACTCTTTGTACTACCTTGTCTTAGTTATTTCATTTCTACCAGCAGAAAAATTTGATCCAAGTGCCAAAAGATAATTACCCTAGAGTGATGTCAACACTGTCAGAGCAAAATTTTTATATACGTGCCAAATATAGCTCTTATTACTTTCCTTGTATTTCTCTCATCTCTGTCAGAAGGAATGTTTCGTATATATGCCAAGAGATAATTCTCTGTAATTGTTCTAATTCCTTCATCTCTAAAGATGAAAAATTTTTATCTAAATGCAAAAGAGGAATTCTTTATACTTCCCTTGACATAGTTATTTAAATGTGCCAGAATGTACCAAAAGGGCACTCTTTAATTCCCTTGTTACACAGAATCCATGCACTGCCTATGCCCAGTATGGATTATTTCCACTAATGGACCAATTAAGACATTCACATAACATTGAGTGAAAATTAAGTTAACGTTACTTAACATGTCTTCTTCAAATGAAAGCAAAACACTGCAAAGAACAATCGAGACAATACCTTTGCAGTGGAGTCTTACTTACTTACTTACTTACTCACTGGCACTATCGAACCCGTAGGTTCATGGCCGCACGGACATAAGCTCTCCATACATTCCTATCCTGAGCTAATGCTTTCCAATCATTCCCTGTATAATCTACTTCCCTCAAATCATAGTTAATGTTGTTCTCCCACCTCATTCTTGGTCTACCAACTGGGTGTTTTCCTTCTGGCTTTCCTACAAGAAGTTTCCATGCACGTCTTTCATTCCCCATACGCGCAACATGTCCTGCCCATCGCAGTCTACGGGACTTAACTGTTCTTATTATATCTGGCTTCCTATAAAGACCATGTAGTTCATTGTTATGTAGTCTTCTCCATTCACCTGTCTGTTCATCTCTCTTTGGTCCAAAAATTTTCCTAAGTACTTTATTCTCAAATACTCGTAATCTCCTTTCCTCCCTTAAAGTAAGAGTCCATGTTTCGCACCCATATAATATAACTGGTAGAATAATAGTTTTATATATTTTCAGCTTAACGTTTTTCTGCTGTCTGTAACTTATCCTCCTCAATGTCCTGTTCTGTATGTACATTTAATAGCTGATTAAAATAACTTTTCCATCTATTTAATATACTCTTCGAATCTGCAATCATATCCCCATTTTCATTTCGAATTATGTTTGTTCTAGCCTGAAACCCTTTCTTCTCTATACTAATTCCCTGATATAATTCTCTAATGTTCCTATTTTTTGCATTCATTTCAAGATCATTAATCTTCTCTCTCAAATATTCCCTCTTCTTACTCTTTAGTAACTTGGTGGTTTCCCGTCTAACATTACCCAATTGCTCTAAATTTACCTCATTTGGCTCGTGTAACCATTTCATTTTTACTAGCTTTCTTTTCTTTACAATGTCGGCACATTCCTCATCAAACCATTTCTTGTTTTGCCTCTTTTTTAAACAACCAATGCTTTCTGATGCTGACAATTTAATAGTATCTCTTATAGCCTCCCATTCTTTATTTATATCAGTTTCTTCTTCGTTTGCCACATTGCCATCTGAAGATTCCAGTACTTCAAATCTATTAGCAATTTTGATTTGGTATTCTTGCCGCATTTCATCATTTTTCAAGTTTTTTAATTCATATTTTACAGAATCATCTTTAGCGTTTGTTCCTCTCATAAGCGATAGCCGTTGTCTGATTTTCACCCTGACCAGATGATCTGAATTGCAGTCTGTCCCTCTAACTGATCTAACATCAATGATGCTACTGTGCCAGCGTTTATCCACTAATACATGATCTATCTGGTTCCGAGTTTCTCCATATGCTGAAATGTTGTGCTCTTAACAATGAGATTCTTTGATGTGGCAAATGTGACTAATCTACCCCGTTGTCGTTACTATCTTCATGAAGACTGAATTTGCCTATTGTTGGTTTGAATATATTTTGCAGTGGAGTCTGCTGGGGAAAAAAAGAGACGGTCTGTTTAGAGCGCAGTTATAGCCTGAAAACACTTAATCCTTGTGGTAGAGTTCATTTGCAAGTCTATAGTTAGATTATACCAAACGATGTAGAAACACAAGAGACCGGTTATCGTCCTCAGGCAGCCACGGATTTATATAACCCGGGGTTGTTGAGAATAATTATAAAAAATTACAGTACTTAAAAATGGAATCAGATTTACGCTTCTGTTGGATAATTAATTGAGTGGACTGATGACAGCGTGTTAATTTAAAGGGTGTGCTCCACCTCAGTATTTCGTTTGAAAGGGTGTTAAGTGATTATGCCATGGTTATAAGTTTTTAATCCCATGTAAGCATTAACTGCATATCGGATTAACTGTTGGTATCTTCCTGGAATTATACGTGTATTGATTCTTTTAAATAATCTAATCATTCTTACAAACGCTGAGATAAAAATGTATCTAATAGAGTAGGTAAGACTACAATTTTCAATGGAAATACAATGTGTCATGGAGAAGGATAAACTCGCGTTACAACAACAATAATGATAATGATAATAATAATTCATCATCCGTATAAGTCTTAGACCTAGAAGCTGTTTAGATTTTACTGAAGAATTTTGTTTACCTGTTGTACAATAATAACAAAGCATGGCTTTGAGAACTCTATCGGAACTCGTTCATCGGAAATGTTTCATCCATTCTTCTGGTATTCTTGTATATTCTTAATGACCGGTTTTAAGCATAATAATAATAATAATAATAATAATAATAATAATAATAATAATAATAATAAATAATAATAATAATAATAATAATAATAATAATAATAATAATAATAATAATAATAATAATAATAATATATTATTATTATTATTATTATAACTTTAAATGATCTTAAATGTATTTATATATCTAATAAAGAACGATAGTTGTGTAGTATCTTATTGTAGCATTATTATTATTATTATTATCGTTATTATTATTATTATTATTATTATCATTATTATTATCATTATTATCATTATTATCATCATTATTATCATCATTATTATCATTATTATTATTATCATTATTATTATCATTATTATTATTATTATTATTATCATTAATATTATCATTATTATCATTATTATTATTATAATTATTATAATTAATTATTATTATTATCCTTATTATTATTATTCATTATTATTATTATTATCATTATCATTATTATTATTATCATTATTATTATTATCATTATTATTATTATCATTCTTATTATTATTATCATTATTATTATCATTATTATCATTATTATTATCATTATTATTTTTATTATTATTATTATTATTATTATTATTATTATTATTATTATTATTATTATTATTATTATTATTATTATTATTATTTACGAATTAGCTGACTCCGCGTCGAACAGGGGATTGTTTCAGCTAGAAAATATTGGGTTCGAATCTGTGAGCGCGTATATTTCTTGCCAAATACCGTATTTGAACTAAATATCGTTGTCCGATATATGTTAAATGTGTTATGTTTAGGAGATCATAAGGAAGTAATTGTCTTCCTTCAGGAACTGGTTTTTAAATCTGACAAACATTAAGGTCAAATTTGGTAAGAAATTATCATCATTAGTATTTTATATATATAAAGTCCAGATTAAAAGAAAAACTGGAAATGTTGTCAAGAAAATTATGAAAGTTGAAAGAAATGTATTTACAGACAAATGTAGAAAGACGATTAAGGTGGCATGGACATCTCAAGAGGATGGCATCTGATAGAATCTTTAAGAAAATTTTGGAGTGGAATATAGATTGTAAAATAAGAAGGGCAAAACCCAAAGAAGTTCGAATGGATGGTGTGAGAAGAGGTATGAGTGAACTGGGACTTATAGAAGAGGATTTTTAGGATCGACTAGAAAAAGAAAATTTCTTGAGGCTGACGGAAAACCACTGTATTGTGGATACATTTTGAATATATATATATATATATATATATATTATATATATATATATATATATATAGGTCTATAACCCAAATTATCCCGACTAAAATATTTTTCTGATTTTTCTGTGTGTTCATTCTTCATGAGTCAGAATGTTTTTTATCATGTTGTCGTTTATAGGTTATAGATTATCGCATTTCTTTCGTCACTTGTTTTTCTGATGAAGTTTATTTTATATTAAAAGTCAGATAGGCCTATATTAATTGTTCTTATAAAACGAATCCTTCAGCAAGAATCTTAATTTTTTTTATTATTTTTAATTGTTGTGCCTCCATTGTTCATCTGTTCATAGATGTATTCAAACACTTAAAATAAGATTAAGCCTGAAAGAATAAGGATCTGAGCAACATTTGACTACCATTTGACACCCACATTTAAATTTCCATATTCAAGGCCTGAAATGTTAAAACATTATTAAAATACAGTGCAGCATAAGTCGATTAACCACTGCACAGGGTTGAAACTGGGATTTGAATACGGGACCTTCAGAATGTAATCTCAAACACTATTTACGCCGCATTCTGTATTACTGACTTCTTGTGTTTATTGCAGTTCTATAAGGAATTTGTCTTTACTATTGAAGCAATATTAAAATCGTATCGAATAATATATTAATCAAGAGATACCCTGATTTATAAGTCTGTTCACTGCATTCAGTAAAGTAGTTTGAAAAGAGTAGGCCTAATTGAGAAGCGTTCAAAACGTGATCTGCCCACTTCATAAATTAAATTGAACACCTATTTTTTTTCCAGATTTTCGACTGTATTCATTTTCTAGCTAATTAACTAATTAACTCATTGGCACTATCGAACCAGTAGGTTTGTGGCCGCGCGGACATAGGCGCTTCACTCATCCGTATTCTGAGCTAATGTTTTTCCAATCATCCCCTGTATAATGTAGTTTCCTCAAATCATGATTAATGTTATTCTCCTACGTTATTATTGCTCTACCAACTGGGCGTTTTACTTTTGGTTTTCCTACAAGAAGCTTCCATGCGCCTATTTCTTTCCCCATTCGTACCCATGTCCTGACTATTGCATTCTACGAGACTTAACTGTTATTATTATATCTGTTTTCCTATAAAGATCGCTAACTGTTGTTTAATCTTCTCCATTCGCCTGCCTGAACATCGCTCTTTGATCCAAAAAAGTTTCCGGAGAACTTCATTTTCTAGATAAATGTTATATTTTCCATCATTAAAGATTAAATTTCTACTATACGTTTTTACCCCTAATATATGGACTATTTTTTTTTAAATAGTGAGGACTCGAGGTAGAGTCCCGGCCTCGTATGCAGCGGACCCGGTTTAGATCCCGAAATGGGACACATTTCCTGGGTGATGGTTTTATTTTCGGGGTTTTTTCTTAACTGTAAGATAAATATCAGGAATCTTTAAGGCCCAAACGATTCCCAAACATCTGCTATCATAATCGTTATTATCATCTTCGCCATGTTTAGTATGAATGTTGTGTGAATGATGTAATAAGTCTTATGTTGTTTTGTCTAGGAAGCCCTGCCATTGAGCTGATCACTCATTCGGAAGTCCCCTTCCATGTCCTTATGTGGTCAAAAAAGTATGAGTACAATCTAGTAGAGTCGGCCGCGGTGGACTAGTGGTTATGCTCCTTGTCTCTGGTCCTGAGGGTCGCGGGTTCAAACCCGGCCGGGGTCGATGGGTTTTTTAGAACGGAAAAATCCAAGGAGCAAGTCCTCCGGGAGGGACTTTAAGCCGTGGGCCCCGAGTCTGAAGATTTTCAGGCTCGTAAAAAATCCTTAAGCCTGAATGAAAAGGCCTCTAAGCAAAATTTACCGAATTTTCCCGTCCTAGTACTATCTTGGTTTCCTAGATGTCAGTACGACGCGGAACGCTGACCACGGACCACTCAAATGACATCTATACGAAAAACAAGTGTAACTAAATTAGCATGGTTCAAATTCTTCCCTGTAGGGGGAGAGCGTCTAAATCTCTGTAAAGGGAAAACATGTGCCTACAATACAAAATACAATCTAGTAGTTTAAAATCGTTCTCCCGGCAGGTCGTGTCACTGTAAGGCCCGGGTGGCGTATGGAACGTAAAAGTACTTATAAGGTGAGAGGTTAAACTGCGTCAACGGAATGGAATATATTTTTTGTTTAACATATTTTGAGAGAAGTTAGGTTGAAAAAAGTACCTGTAATGAATAATAAGCTCATTTCGTCAAACAATAAAATTACTCTTAGCTTGTTTTTAAGGATGTGGAATTGATATGTATTTATGCTATTTTTACCTTATTTGAAATTAGAGAAACATGCAAGATAATTAATTACTTCCTTAATTAGCTAAATTGTTTAATTCTCCCATTGTGACGAAAAAGACGAATTAATTACTGGATTTATAATCTACCTTTTTAATTAACTTTTACAGTCTAACTGTAATTGTCAGTAAGCCTACTGGCGACGCATCAAGATCATCAACGTCTGCAGCCTTTTAAATACAACTAGTAGCACATACTCATCCTAGTTGATGACGGAAGTTAACTTTCGAAAGGCCTCCAATTAATAATACTTTAAGTACTTTATTTTAATGAAGTTAAGGACGACGGCACCTGCCAACAAGTCCATTTTAATTTTTAATATTTATCTTAAGCCTACTTGGTTATTTTTTTACTCCTTTTAAAATTGAGAGATGCTAGACAAGAGTCCCTGTATTGCATAATATCATGTATTTCCATATTTGAGCCTATGTTTAATTTCTTTTTGCGCCTCATGCTTGTAATTATTGTTCTAGGCATATGAATTCAGCCAGTTCTACAAAATTTCTCTCATTTGTCATTAACTGTCCATTTCCATTATATAATTATGTACATAAATAAATAAATAAATAAATAAATAAATAAATATATATATATATATATATTTATGACATAAGAAAAATAAATGCTCGGACGGGACTTGAACCCGGACCTCTGAATTGATACCCCAGTACGCTACCGATTACGTCTAGTACAAACATTTCATTTTTCTTATATATATATATATATATATATATATATTTATTTTATTTTTTTTATGAGAAGTAGTGGGAACTCTGTCTCCACTGCCATCTGGTAACTTCTATCTCTAGTAAGCAAATTAAAGATAATATTTTTACTTTATAGCAGCGACGCTTTATCGATATAATTATGTTTTTAACATTGAGCTATATAAGCTTAATATGACACAATAAGAAATATATATATAGGTTCATTGCTGTTTAATTCCAGTCCCAATTTCTTAGTGTTACTCAGTAAACTGTGTGTGTTATTCCTTAGTATCTCTTCGCCTAATAATTACTACATCATCAGCATAAACTAACAGCTTATTAATACCATTGCATTGTAGGAGTTCTTCAGCCTTTAAAGATTTGAATGCATGTTCTAGTGGAAAAATGTATAGAATTTGAATTTAATATATCTAATGTGCAATTTGATGGATTGCCATATTAAGGATGTCACTATAGGGAGTTAGTTGAGAGAGTTTGTGAATTCTGTAAATGTTAAAATTATAATTTATGTTGTCTTAAATGTAATGAAGGGCAATTATCTCAAAGATATTATTTTATGAATTGAATAATAAAAAAAATTGATAATTTAACGTGATTATAATTATTAACTCGTAACGTTATAATTTATATGCATTGCAGAGACTCTTGATGTCCCAACTCCTTTCAAAAAACGTTAAACTGAAAATATATAAAACTATTATTCTACCAGTTATATTATATGGGTGCAAAACATGGACTCTTACTTTAAGGGAGGAAAGGATATTACAGGTATTTGAGAATAAAGTAGGCCTACTTAGGAAAATTTTTGGACCAAAGAGAGATGAACAGACAGGTGAATGGAGAAGACTACATAACAATGAACTACATGGTCTTTATAGGAAGCCAGATATAATAAGAACAGTCAAGTCTCGTAGACTGCGATGGGCAGGACATGTTGCACGTATGGGGAATGAAAGACTTGCATGGAAGCTTCTTGTAGGAAAGCCAGAGGGAAAACGCCCAGTTGGTAGACCAAGAATGAGGTGGGAGAATAACATTAACTATGATTTGAGGGAAGTAGATTATACAGGGAATGATTGGAAAGGATTAGCACAGGATAGGGATGTATGGAGAGCTTATGTCCGCGCGGCAATGAACCTACGGGTTTGATAGTGCCAGTGAGTAAGTAAGTAAGTAACGTTATAATTTATTCCCTCTACTACCCCAACGTAATTTAGGGCCTAACATCTCACCTTATAGGCAAGTTTCCATCTCCCACGAAACCCGGGCCTTGCAGCCGGGCGACCTGTGGGGAGATAGATTTTAAATCCCGACTATTTAAATTATGGTATGTCAACACTAAGAAATTGGGACGGTAACTAAATATCAATAAAACTAAATATATGGTCACACATTGAAATACATGTAATGGAAATTTACAATTATTCACAAATTTTGAAGAAGTGGTGAACTAAAATACCTAGGGACAATAATTACAAATAGGAATGATATGCACAAAGAAATAAAACATAGGCTCAATTCTGGAAATGCGTGCTATTATAGATTACAGAGACTGTTGTCCCAATTTCTCTCAAAAACGTTAAACTGAAAATATATAAAACTGTTATTTTCCAAGTTATATTATATGGATGTGAATTTATAAAGGAGAGAAGAGATTAATAATAATAATATAATAATAATAATAATAATAATAATAATAATAATAATAATAATAATAATACTTTATTTATTCTGGCAGAGTTAAGGCCATAAGGCCCTCTCTTCCACTCAACCAGTACAAATACAAATAAATATTCGACAAATATAGATATACACTATACTAATTATAAACACTTAAATATACAATAAATGTAACAATGTAAATGTCGTGTACAAACAACATTTTATAGGGTAATAACAATAATGATACGATAATAATAATAATAATAATAATATAAATATGATACATTATACGGGAAACACCAATTAATATATATATATATATATATATATATATATATCTTACACTGGATAATAATGAAGTCGATTTTAGAGCAAATATAAATTTAGATTTCTTTTAAAAGATGCCAATGTCCGGCAGCCCCTTATTTCTTACGAGTATTTGTGAATAAAGTCCGTTACAAAATTTGTGGACCCAAGAGAGATTAACAGACAGGTGAATACTACATAACAGTGAGCTACATGATCTTTGTGGGAAATATGTACAATAAGAACAGTTGGGTCTCGAAGACTGCGATGGACAGGAATTGTGCCACGAATGGGGAATGAAAGAGGGGCTTGGAAACTCATCTAGGAAAGCTAGAGAGAAAGCGCTCTGTATGTAGCCAAGAATCATATGGGACAATAACATAAATCATGAGAAGGGAGAGATTAAACATGGACTCTTACTTTAAGGGAGGAATGGAGATTACGAGTATTTAAGAATAAAGTTCTTAGAAAAAAAATTGGACCAAAGAGAGATGAACAGACAGGTGAATGGAGAAACTGCATAACAATGAATTACATGGTCTTTATAGAAAGCCAGATATAATGAAAACAGTTAAGTCTCGTAGCCTGCGATGGGCAGGACATGTGGCCCGAATGGGGAATGAAATACGTGCATGGAAACTTCTTGTAGGAAATCCAGAGGGAAAACGCCCAGTTGGTAGACCAAGAATGAGATGGGAGAATAAGATTAACTATGATTTGAGAGTAGTAGGTTGAGTAAGGGGGTTGATTGGAAAACATTGGCTCAGGATAGGGATGTATGGAGAGATTATGTCCGCGCGGCCATGAACCTACGGGTTCGATAGTGCCAGTGAGTTAGTTAAGGAGGTAGATTATACAGGGATGATTTAAAAAAAATAGCTCGGGATAGGTGTGTATGGAAAGCTTATATCTGCGCAAACATGAACCTACCGGTTCGATAGAGCCAGTGAGTTAGTCATCGGTGCTGCAACGCCGGAATATATTTTTCTGCATTAAATATGTTATTTATTATGAACACATTACATTATCTGGCATTCCGAGGGTAAAGCAACTTGTTTGTCTACTTTTTAAATCAATGAAATTTTTATAATCCTGGGTAATTTTCATAAAGCAGCTTTCTATGCACCCACGCTGCTTTGAGACTCAAGTTTGCTTTCATAATAATTAGAAAGACGTTCTCAACTAAATTGGCTTTAATTTAGGTCTTTACAGTTTAAGTGGTAACGATAGGAGATGAGTATCTTCGGAACATCTTCTTTGCCTAATGAACTTAAAAGAGATTTCAAAGGAAAGCAAACTCTTTTAACGTTATTCAAAAGGCCCAGATCGTTTCTGATGAAAGCTTTTAGACAGGTTCATAATAATAATAGTAATAATAATACCCTTTTTATGGGGTATATTTTTATTATTACAACATTTAAATATTTATAAGAGGGTGTTAAGTATGAAAACACGCACTTTGTAGGTTTTCATTAATTTTATGAAGTGGATAAAATATACTTTATTATTATTATTCAATATTACATAGAATTTATTCTTATTTCGGGATTGAAATTTCTTTGATCTAATTTATCTTTTCAATACTTGACTGAAAATAGCTTCTTCCCGTGGAAACTTATACTTTTTGAGTCAACTCTTAATCGGTCTTACACTAAGTAGCTAATTTTATTTTTTTTTCGTTTCGTTTTCTTTTGATCCTATGCAAATACACAGGGAGCCGGTATTAGTGCATTTCTGTTTGTTAGTCTCGTAATTTCATTAAAAGTATTCGTAGTGTAGCTTATTTTATTAACGTATTTAAATGCAGTGGATTTTGAAATTTTTCATTAGCCAATAATGACTGAGGAAAGCAAACAATAACAAACAAGATTATAAAATGTTCATCATCTTTTCCCTGGCTTCCCAGTATCTGTCCACGAAACTCCTGGTTGTTAGGGTCGGGCAAATTCGGATGTGATCAGCATCCATATCTTCCATAGTGTTGCAGAGGATACATTGTTGAGTTGGTAGAAGACCGAGGCGATGAAGGTGTTTACCTAGGCAGTCGTGTCCTTGTGTGCAGTACGCATGATATTGGAATGAATGCACGCTACTCTACTCCTCCTCTGGGCCAATCTGGCAGTGTAGTTTGGATGGATGCTTTCCAAGGTTTGTCAGTCATTTGGAGCTCTAGGGAGGTTCTGAAGGCTTCTCTCATTCTGAAGCGGATGTTCATAGCTGCTCTAGAGTAAGATATAATGTTCGGCGATGTCTGAAGAATGTGGGTTCCTTTCTTGGCCAGCAAATCTGCCATTTCTTTCCCTGTGATGCCACAATAGGATGGTATACACTGCAGGGAAACATTTTAACTGCTATATTGAGATTTCTGATGATTTTGTAGCTTATTGGATGCCTAATTCAGGAATGCAGTGTGTCTGTACTCCATGAAACAAATTAAAAATACTGCAAGTTAGTTTATACTCTCATTACCTTTAAATTATGTTTAGATGTAGACTAATATTCTTATATCTGTGCAATAAAGAAAGGAATTTGGAATTCACGTTGATTAACCATAGCATCCTGAAAATGTATGTCGCAGCAGTAAACGAAATATGGATTTCGGTTCTTAATAAGGCCACCAAACTCAACTTTGTAATTTAATTAACATCTTGGATATGAAATCGTCCCGCGCCGTAGCCGAGCGGTTAAGGTAGGAAGCCTTGGCGCAGAGCTACGGGACTTGCGCTGGTTCGAGTCTCCGTGGGGGAAGAAATTTTCTCATAGTATTTCGGCCAGTATGGGACCGGTGCCCACCCAGCATCGTGAGGCAATTGGGTAGCTACAATAAGTAGCGGCTCCAGGTTGAGGAACCAGCTATAATGGCTGGGGGACTCGACATGCTAAGCACATGTCACCCCTACACTGGCTGTTGATCATCTACCTCTGTGATTGACACATGTGGATGTGAAGGGCCAGCAGCCGGCTGGTAAAAGGGCAACCGCTGAAAAGTGGAAAGACCCTCAATCGGATCGGATATGAAATCAACATCTTGGATATTTTTGCTTCGGATTAGAGGACATACTGCAACTAAAGGCAATGAACGTACGGATTTTCTTGCCAAATCAGCTGCTTATTCAAGGATGATTTACTTTTATTCCTTATCTCTTCTATCATACATTAAAGAAGTGTAAGAAAAGATCTTATACAAAATTGGAATACTGGATAATTAAACAGTAGTAAAGGTGCTTTGACAAGAACATTATTTTCCCAACAGCGTTTGACCGTTTAAAGTGCAAAAACATGGAACCAAATTTTGTAATAACACATTTTATAAGTGCTCATGGTAAATTTCTACATTATTTGGAACGATTCAAAATAGGTAAAAATACCTCTATTTGCAAGAACTATAGCTAGATGGTATTATATCAGTTATTTGAATGTCTCGCGTTTGATTCCCAAAGACATGAATTTATTACTAAATTAGATTATTGTATATTTCAACTACCTTTGAAAATATTTCATAATATAAGAAATACTGCTATAAGAATATGCTTAACTCTCTCTAATACATTTTAAGAGACTTTGAGTTAGTTTTTTGATTGTTAATTAATTGATTTAGTTGTTTATATTATTATTGATATGTGATTCTAGAAATTAAGCATAATGTAAGTGAATGTACATGCTTTTTATTGTAACTAGAACCCTAGCATACCGGAATATGAAATAGAGATTCGATGATAATAATATAATAATAGTAACGATAATAATAATAATAATAATAATAATAATCACAATGATGATGATGATAATGATGATGATAATGATGATGATGATGATAATGATGATGATAATGATGATGATGATGATGATGATAATGATGATGATCATAATGATGATGATCATAATGATGATGATAATAATATCCATTATTTATTTTATTCCATATTTCTCTATTTCTATCTCTCCGTTATTCCATCCTGGGTTTTATCTACACAGTTTTATCCATTAAGATTAATTTATATTTATTGTTATTTATTTATTTATTTACTTTCAGCGAATACCGAAGGTATGAGCCTATTGAGGTCTTTCTCATTAAAATATTTTTGAAAATTGTTTTCAAATCTTCACCGATTCTATCTAATAGACACCGAAAATGGCCATGGCCAGAATTCATGTTATGAAAAATTTTAAACCGGAAAAATCACTTCGGGCATGTTTTGAATATAATTACTCCTACTCTCAACTAAAGCCTCTCTCTCTGGTATTGGGCAGACAAACCTCAAATCAAATATCCTTCTCTTGGGAATAACAAAATTCATCTTGTCTCCATTTTTGTTGATGTAGATATTTTCCCGAAATGTGCGTTCTGTTAATCTTTCCAGTTGGTTTAGTAATTTTCACAAATTACCAGACAATTTTCTGGGTTCAAGCAGTCACCATGCAGGACTGAAAACCCTGCTGATTCTTTAGAAAGGTAGGAGTCTTAACCTCTTACTAACCAAGGACCTTCTGAGCTCTGTAGTGGGATCACTTTACCTTTACCTATTTCACCATACTTTTTTTTAATTGCCGCTGTTTTAAAACTTACATTTTTGTTGTAACCTTATTGTGATCTTGATGGCCGCGGTGGACTAGTGCTTATGTTCCCTGCCTTAAGTCTCGAGGGTCGCGGGTTCAAACCCGGACGAGATCGATGTATTTTTATAGGATTGAAAAATACATGGACAAGTCCTCAGGGAGGGACTTTAAGCTGTCAGTCTCGAGTCTGAAGATTTTTAGGCTCGTGAAAGAATCTTAAGCCTGAATAAAGAGGTATCTAAGCAAAGTATACCGAACATCAAACATCATCCTAGTAATACCTTAGTTGCCTACTAGATGTCTCATTGGGTCAGTATGTTGACTGCATACCATTTATTTATTTATTTTTTACCTCATGGAGTTAAGACCGTAAGGTCTTCTCTTCCTTCCACTTCATCAGGGTTAAGTTATACATACAATAAGAATTATGATTGATACATAATAGATATCGACTACTCAATGTAAATTTTACACGGGTAAGAAAGAAAAATAGCAATAATAATAATAATAATAACCTATAATAATTAGATCAAGTAAATGGCTTGGTGAGGCACGCCGTAGCGTAGTGGTTAAGGCACTGAGCTACAAGCCGGAGGGTCGAGGGTTCAAGTCCCGTTGGGGTCAGGATTTTTAAACTGACCCAAACCCTCTGGCGGCACTATGGCCCTGGGGTCGACTCAGCCTCTAACGGAAATGAGTACCAGACGCTTGTTCTGGGGGTAAAGGCGGCCGTCACGCAGGGCTGACAACCCGGCTGACACAAAGTGCCGATTGTCTAGAAAAAGTGGGAGCCTTAACCTCCTACTACCCCAAGGGCCTCCTGAGGCCTGTTGTGGGATCACTTTACTTTACTTAAATGGCTTGGTAAAGAAAGTTTAAAAAATAAAAGAACAATAAAAGTATAAATGGAGCCACGGTTATATATTATATTGTCTAAGGAAATATGAAGTGAATTCCTTTTTAAACTGTTTTTGAGTCTTTTTAAACTCTTTTTGAGTCGGGCAGTTCTTGATATACGAGGAGAGGGAATTCCAGAGTCGTGTGGTCGAAACTAGGAAGGATGAGGAATAGTGAGGTGTTCGATGTAGAGGAACAGCTAGACTTACATTTTCTCTCGATCGTGTGTTTAAGTTATGGTGGGAGGATAGCGAATGAAAGCGAGTAGAAAATATAAAGGGGTGATGAGGTGGAAAAAGTGTTGTATAAGTAGCAGAGGCAATGTATCTTTCGCCTGTCTTCCAATCGGAGCCAAGACAACACTTCAGATACTGGAATTATGTGGTCTGATTTACGGAGGTTGCACATATAACGTACACAAGCATTATGAACTCGTTGTAGTCTTTGTCCGAATGTAATATTCATGTCAGTTTTAAGAGTAAGTCACAATAATCGAAATGCAGCATACTCAGTTGAGACAAGTTCAGTTTTCAATGAAGAAGGAAGGAAATTTTTCGAACGTTTTAGGGAATGGAAGATTGAATATGTTTTTTTACAAGTTTCACTCAAATGAACCTGGCAATTAAGATTTTGGTCGAAATATGCACCTAGATTTTTCACGGAAGGCTTAAACGGAATTTCAGTTTGATTTATATTTACAGAAATATCGATGAATAATCAATTTTGTTTAATAGATTTTGATGGCCGATGGCAATTGCTTATGACTACTCAGGATTTGTAATAAGGTCTGTTTGTTTTGTCCACGTTGTTATGGAGTCAAGATCTTCATTAAGTTGTAATGACATCTACAGGAAAACTTGGTCTAGTAAATCCAAACAAAGGAGATGTTAAGACCCAACATTAGGTTATTACGCCATTGTAGATTAATGTGATCTTGAAAATAGCGTCGAGTTGTATTATTGGAGCTTTAGGACATGTTTGTTCATCCCTGTATGTGACTGTTAAAGATCAAACCAATCAGTGAAGCTAGACAACAAAGGGAATCAAACTCGGGTACGTTTACAAGGGTTGAAAGTGAGAGAGAAGGGATGGAATTCCTGGAATAGGAGAAATTTTCACCTTGGATTTCCAAACAACTAATACTGTACGTGGGTGTCTTCAAAGGGTAGCCGACCTAACCGCACAGACTTCAAAAGCCTTTCACAGATGTCTCCAGTGTGCGTGACTGGAGACGGGGCTTTACAGGGGGTTGCTTTCTCATTACTGGCGACATCTAGAACTCTCATTACACCCCTCGCTGTCTTCAAAACAAAAGGTACAATGTCACAGTAAACATAGCTTTCATTGAAAACGTTATAAAACTGCAATGGTCTAGGGTAACATCTCATGCGGCGGGCCCTTGTTCACTTCCCTGCTAAGTATATTTCCTAGTAAGGGATTTATGGAGATTTCTTCTACTGTGAGGTAAATGGGAAGACATTGGAACTACGTATTTCCTGAAAAAAATTACCAGCCTCGATTATCATCAAGCATCTTAACAAAAATTGCGTAAAAGACAACAAAACCAAGAGGTTCAAGGAATGTAGGAAGGCCAGTGAAAAGATGGACAACTGTGAGGCGGAACAGGCAATTTGCCTAGCCCGTGAAGTGAAGAAGAAGAAGAAGAAAACAAAAAATACATAGTTTGCAACAATGTCCGTCACTGTGACGTATTCGATAGAGTCCCTACCTTCTACGGGGGCACGCCGTAGCGTAGTGGTTAAGGCACTGCGCTACAAGCCGGAAGGTCGAGGGTTCGAGTCCCGGTGGGGTCAGGATTTTTTAACTGACCCAAACCTTCTGGCGGCACTATGGCCCGGGGTCGACTCAGCCTCTAACTGAAATGAGTACCAAACGCTTGTTCTGGGGTAAAGGCGGCCGTCACGCAGGGCTGACAACCCGGCTGACATCAAGTGCCGATTGTCAAGAAAAAGTGGGAGCCTTAACCTCCTACTACCCCAAGGGCCTCCTGAGGTCTGTAGTGGGAACACTTTACCTTTACCCTACCTTCTACTCCGGCGACCCGGGTTCGATTCCCGGCGGGGTAAGGGATTTTTAAAAATCTCAACCTTGGGACTGGGTGTGTGTCGTGTCCAAGTTGTACCCATTGGGGAATTCATAAAAGAATAGTTTGCAACAATAAACCCATATTATCATTGTTCCATAAAAAATTGAAAGCAGTGTCAGCGGCGCCTTCTAAGTGAATACAAAAATCACAGCACGGAAACACTATCTTTCTGATACCATAATGAGTTAGGTGCATGTGGTAGTATATATTATATTATAGTTGTGAATTAACAAATTCACTGGCACTATCCAACCCGAGCTTCATGGCCGCGCGAAAATAATATCCCCATAAATCCCTGTAGATAGTCAGATCATCGGTTGATTAATGTCTTTGACATCGTCCGATTCCTAACAACCAATTTTGTCGGTCCATCCAATCTCCTGGTTGTAGATGTTTCTCCTTCATGTATAAATATATTCCCCTGATTCCAGGAGGTTTTAGGTCTTCCTCTGCCTCGTCTTTCCTCAGGTTTCCATTCCAAAATAGATTTTGGTAGCCGATCCTCTTCCATTCGCTGGACATCTTAATTGCTGAGTTTTAATATATTTTAAAATAGTGTGTTCAATCTTCATTTTCTTCCTTATAACTGAGTCACCTTGAACTAATTTATCCAATCTTCCCCTGTATAATTTACTTCCCTCGAATCATGACAATTGTTATTTTTCCACCTCAGTATTGGCCTTCCTCTGGATGCTTTCCCTCTGTTTTTCCTACAAGGAGTTTCCATGCACTTCTTTCATTCCCTATTCGTGCCACATGTCCTGCCCATCGCAGTCTACGAGACTTAACTGTTCTTACTATATATGGTTTCTCATAAAGAGCATGTTGTTTACTGTTATGTAGTTCTCTCCTTTCTCACGCTTATTCATCTCTCTGTGGTCCAAAAATCTTCCTGAGAACTATATTCTCAAAAACTCATATTTGCTTCTCCTTCCTTAAAGTAACAATCAATCCATCCATCCATGGTAATTCTGCCCGAGGGCAGGTCTTTCACTGCAATCATAGCGTTTTCATGCTATACTTTGCAGCTTTACTAGGGAATTATAGGTGTGGTAGCTTCCTTTTGCTTTCCAAACCGGTGAAGGATGATGATGATAATGGTAAGTATGATGATGATGGCCGGGTGATTTTCGGGGACCGTTGGTCCCTAAGCTTCCTGGTATTTGTCTTACATGTGAGGGAAAACCCCGAAAAAAATCTCACCCAGGAGCTTGTTCCGGCCGTTAATCGAACCCGGGCCCGCTTCTACCCCGAGACCACAGCGGTGGACAAAATAACAATCAGTTTCAAATCCATATAATACAGCTGGGAGAATAACCGTTTTGTATACTTTCAGTTTAATGTTCTCTGAAAGAAGTTAGGAAAACCGGAGGTCCTGTAAACTATAGTAGCATATATTTCCAGAATTGAGGCAATATTTTATCTCTTTGTAGGTCTACGCCTTATTCCTGCTCGTAATTATTGTTGCTAGATATTTGATTTCAGCCTCTTCCCCAAAATTTCACTCATTTTTCATTAGCTGTTCATTTCCATTTGTGTAATATATTTCTACTTATGACCATATATTTAGTTTTATTGATGTTTACTTCCAGTCCCAATTTCTTAAGGTTACTCAATAGTGTGAGGATGTTGGCCCTTAGTATCTCCTTGCTATCATCAGCATAATTTAACAACTTATTAAGACCATTGAATTATAGAGGTTCTTCATCCTCTAAACATTTTGATGACATGCTCTAGTATAAAATTGAATAGGAAATGAGATAGTGCATCTCCTTGCTTCTTTAACCCATTGTGAGTTTCAAAAGTATCTGAAAAAAGTTTGCCCACACACCACACACACACACACCATACTCTTTGTGTCATTAGACACTTTCGTAAGAATATATTTTTTTAGGAATTCCGAGCTCCAGCGAAATACATAACTTATCCCTCTTAATTGAATCTTACGTTTTTTTTTTAACTCTACATATAGTTTGTGCACAGTGCCATTATATTCCCATTTATTATTTTTTTAAATTGTCTCATACTAAAAATCTGATCCGTTGTAAACCTAATTCTTCTAATCCACATTAATGATCACGTCGCCAATATAAGGAGTAGGTCTGGATACTAATATATTTATTAGAATTTTGTACTAAGTTGAAAGTAATGAAATGTTCTTATAGCTGTTGCAATCAGTTTTATCTTCATTATATATTGGTACGTTAATCGATTCTTTCGTTCATTTGGAAGAGCATCTCTTTCCCAAATCATACTAAGAAACCGATGTAACTCGTTCATCAATTTTTCTCCCCCTAGTTTTATCAGTTCTGCTGGGATCCCATGTGCACCTGATGCTTTATACAAAGTTTAATTTTATATCGCCATTTAAATCTCTAATGCAACTGTTCCTGTGAATAATACATCTGCTGTCCATTCGCAACAAATACATTTATCGAGAAGGTAACATCAAGACATGGTAATTTATTACTGGCCTTGTGATAAAATCGAAAAAAAATGACGAGGAGTAAAAACCATACACTTCTGTCAGGATTTAACAGTTTCACACAGAATGTCTGTCTTGTTCACGACAGATTTTTTTTTTTCCTTCCCTCCTTTTTTTTTATCCTGAAAATTCGACCGCTAAGATTAATTGAACTTTTTTTTTATTGAATGTAAATGTACTTTTCATGGTCATAAAGGAGGAAAGTGTATGCTAGGGTTTGAAATCGAATGTTACAATGCGTTTAGAGGAAGTCGCCTCTCCACATTTTCTGTTTTACATTCAGAGGGAGAGGGTGAAGACTTCAGCATTAAAAATACCTGCACCAATATCGTGAAGCCGCACAATTTCACTCTCACGGCAGAAATAAATTTCCCTCTTGTTAGGGAAACCATTCTGTTAACCTAACTTTAGTGTTTATAGTCTGTTTCTTAGTTTTTATACTTTTTTGAATATTAAAATTTGCAAGAATAGTACATTATTATACCAATTCACTTCTACTGCATTTTTACTGTGAACCCATTGAAATAACCTCTACATCTGGGTTGTTAATTATGGGCAACTTTGTCAAAAGTCACTAGAATTTATAAAGTGATCTTACATGTGCGTGTTCTAATGTCACCTATTGGACTTTTCGTTCTTCAGGCTCCGCGTTGGATCTATTTTCAATTTACGCACTATTATTCGTCCAAGTTAAGTCTGCACGGCTAGAGAGGAAGTGTGTTAGCGTTAGTGTCGCCTAACTATTTCTCTATGAAAGAGAGAATCCTTTGTACACATGTGGAAATAATAATAATAATAATAATAATAATAATGTTTTATTTATTCTGGCAGAGTTAAGGCCATAAGACTTTCTCTTCCACTCAACCAGCACAAATTACAAAATACATATTTAGCCGTATAGATTATATATATACTATACTAATTATGTGTCCACCGCTGTGGTCTCGAGGTAGCGTGCTGCCTTGTCACGCAAGGGGCCCGGGTTCGATCCCCGGTCGGGGCAGTTTTTCTGTGTGAGGTTTTTATCGGGGTTTTCCTCACCTGTAAGACAAATGCCAGGAAAACTTTAAGGCCCAAACGGTCCCCGAAATCATGTGGCCATCATCATCTTCCTTAGCATTTTCATCATCATCCATCACCGGTGTGGAAAACAACGGGAAGCTACCACACCTACAATTCCCTAGTAAAGCTGCAAGCATATCATGAAAATGCTATGATTGCAGTGAAGGACCTGCCTTCGGGCAGAATTACTATCGATCGATACTAATTATAGAGAGTTAAAAATGTATTAAATGTCATTACATGGTTGTCAAATTAATCATTAATTTGACTACTCCTGAAGGTTTCGGATCATATAAAAGCAGTGTTTATATCTCTATTACAAGCCTCACAACACAGCGGGCGGGAATTGGCAACATGTTATGAGGAAGGCAAAAGAGGGCAGCTCATTCTCAAGTAGTAACATGGTTGCCGGATTATTCATTTAGTAAACGGCTACTGCAGGTGTGGGATCATTTAAAAAGCACATTTTTTCCAGTTCTCTCCTTTCATACAAATAACACAATACAAGGCACAGGAAGTAGTAACATAATATGGAAAGAAGGATGATCGATAGAACATTCCTATATATATTTCGAGATAAGTTCTAGTTGTAATGTAAACAAACCTGATGTACGACTGCATTTTCATTGGTCGAATATCGATTTTAGCCTTAAGCTTGTAATAAATTGATATCCGCGCTCTATTACTCGAAATAAAAGATATATATATATATATATGATATGAAAAGAAAAAAGAATGCTTGAGTCGGGATTTGAACTCGAGTCTCTAAAGTCTGTACCTTTAGCGCTCTAACCAACTAAGCTACCCAAGAATTCCAAGACAAACATACAATTTTCTTATACATGTAGTATTCTCAATTCACACAAGAGGTAGCGGAAATATTATTCAACTACCATCTAGCGGCTAACCTAACAGTTAAGCAAATTATTAAAGAGAATATTTACTTTATAGCAGTAACGCTTGTATATATAGATATTATAAATATATAAATATATACTGCTATAAAGTAAATATTCTCTTTAATAATTTGCTTAACTGTTAGGTTAGCCGCTAGATGGTAGTTGAATAATATTTCCGCTACCTCTTTTGTGAATTGAGAATACTACATGTATAAGAAAATTGTATGTTTGTCTTGGAATTCTTGGGTAGCTCAGTTGGTTAGAGCGCTAAAGGTACAGACTTTAGAGACTCGAGTTCAAATCCCGACTCAAGCATTCTTTTTTCTTTTCATATCATATTTGCCTTCATTGCCAAATGTCAAAAATATATTTATAATATCTATCTATATATATATATATATATATATATATATATGGCATGATAAGAAAAATAAATGCCTGGACGGGATTCGAACCCGGATCTCTGAGTCTGTACCTCAGTATATATATATATTAACTAGCATATGTCTATATAAGTAATACGGGAGAATTGTACATTTTTTTTTCATACGCATGCGCAATGCAGAATATGTTGGAACTTATTTTTTTTTTTCAAAATGGTCGCTTCTGTATAATTTCTTAAGCATTCGAAAGGGAATTATGAAAAATGGAAAGTAACATATTTTTAAAAATATTTTAAATCAGTTTAGTGAAAAATATCGCACATTAGTAATTGAGGATGTGGTGAAAACTATGGCTCACACACACACATACTTTGGTGACCTCACAAGGACATGAAATGCTTCCTCGATTGAGGGATCAGCTCAATGTCTGGGCCTGCTCCTAGACAACACAACGTTAAGACGAAACACACCATTCACACTTACCATAAACACACAAGAGTATGGATAACGGCGATTGTGATGGCCAGATCATGTTCGGGGACCGTTTGGGACTTAAAATTTGTTGACATATGTTATAGGTTAAAAAGAACTCCAAAAAAATCACCAAAGAAACTTATCCCGATCGGCGATCGAATCCCGGCCCGCTGCGTTACGAGCTAGCGACGCTATCACGAGATCGCAGCGGTGTAATGTTTCTTTTATTTTTTGCATTACTTGCATCCAATCAGTTATAATAATATAATAAGAAGAAAGGTTCGCCCTAATGGGCATTGATTGTTCTTCAGTCTTTGCTGTAGTCATTCAGCGATTTCGTGTTACTTGGGCATTTCGGTATATGATATCGGTCGCACTGTCCACCACACAATTCATACACGCACTTCTCACTTGGTTCGTGATATTTGTTGATTCTGCACACCTTATGATGAAAGCCGTGTATCGCATATCGTATTACAACATGTCTTAGCTCTTGGTTGGTTTTCGTCCAGTTTCTGTCCAGCATAGCTCCTGAGGTGTAGTAGAAATCAGCACCTATCATTCTGTTTTTCTCTCCTGTTGTTTAAAAGTCTTGGCAAGGGCTAGTAGATGGCAGTAGCATTCTCAGTCGTAGATCTTCTATGTAGTATGTTTCCTTTGTGAGTTCATAGATGAGTTGTGAGGGTGCAGTTTTCCCCACTCTCAGTGCTGTTTTTAGGAAGCGGACTTTAACCAATCAATAATAAAGTATAAATAAATAAATATAAATAAAGCCTGATATGTCCCTTTAGGGCAAAGACCTCCCTGTACAGGGGTTAAGCTCTATTTGAGTGTGTCACCCGGTGAGCTACTCCGTGGTGAGAAGTTGACTTGGATGTAGCACTTGGTTTGTATACACTGTCTGTTCTATGATTAGTTAATACACATTTGGCTCTCCATCGTTCTCCAGCTTTTCCTGCATCTGGCGACTCTGGACCATTGCACCCCTGCTCGTTCTTTGAAGATGTCAGCCCATCGTACAGCCTGTGTACGGGTTCCACATGGTTGTTTTTATTGTCCACCTGTCGTCCTGTATTCTTGCGACGTGGCCTCCCCACTTCCATTTTGTCTGATGGCTTGTTGTGCGGGATCAGTTGTTGAGGATATCGCTTGAAATGTTGTATTCGAGATTCTGTCCTTCAGAGTTATGCCTAAGATTTTCCTCTCCATTTTCCTTTGGCATACTTGGAGTGTGTACTTCAGTTTGGCCAATAATAAAGTAATGTTATTTAATTGCCTACTAGGTTAAATGATTCGCCTCTATAAAATCTATAATAATTTTTATGTATTTTACTTTTTTATACATTGCTATATTATTTGTTTACCACGTTTGCTTTTATTGTATTCTATTGGTTGATTGTTTGTTTACATAGTTAACTTTACACATAAAGATATAATTTTTCAGTAATTTATTACATTCGTCTGACGAAGGTACATTGCACCGAAACATCTGTAACCAAAATGGTTATTTATTTCACAAATCGTAAATAAATTGAAAATATATAATTAAGTAATTAATTTTGTTGCTTCCCAACAGTGTTTTGTCTCAGTTGAGTGTATAGCCCGGTGCAGGATTGAAGGCGACCTCAGTCCATTTGCACATAAAGCTTGTAGTTTGGATGCCAAACCAATGGAGACGTTCAGCAAGAATGTTCGTGTCCTGTGGTTAAGTGAAACATCGAAACCGCTTCCATTCTCGGCTGAGCTGGAATGTTCACTAAAGAGTCTTTCAATACTTTATAGCTGTTTTACATTATAATTTCTGTTCCTTTATATGAGTAATATAAACGGCTAAAGAAAATGTATAAATAAAATCAGTAATAATTGTCTCTCTTCATACACTCCGTGATTTCCTAAACACAGGACCGCGGTTTCTGAAACAGTCGTACCCATCGTCAGTCTTCAGCCATAGTTGCAAAGAAACAAATAAAATATATGTAGGAAAAACAAAAAAAAATGTGGACATTCGCACAAAAGAACTCTTTGGAAATATAAAAAAAATGTGAAATTGAGAAATCGACAATTGCAGCTCATAGTTTGCTAGAGAATCATAAAATTGAAAAAGAAGGCAAACTTTAGAAACATTTGACGAAGCCCTTGGAATCGACAGTTTGTGAAAATGTACACATTCAGATCCATAAATTTTGAAATTCCGCCGAGCAAGATTTAACTCGAAGTTCATCAAATGAATACTATATGGCAGGTTAGAAGACGATGGTCTTTTTCCTTTCAAGTATTAGGACAAGGCATGTTACGATCCTATTGAATATTTTCCCTTCTCGTATAAAACTTGAAAGCATAATAATAGTCCCTTCGATTGGTGGCTGGCCAAAGGAAGGCAAGACCAGTGATGGGGCTGCCATCTTATAGCCTCTGGTCAGATATATGGCAGATTAGAAGACGATGGTCTTCTTCCTTCCAAGTATTAGGCCAAGGCCTGTTACGATCCTATAGAAAATTTTCCCTTCTGGTATAAGACTTGAAAGCATAATAATAGTCCCTTCGATTGGTTGCTGGCCAAAGGAAGGCAAGACCAGTGATGGGGCTGCCATCTTACAGCCTCTGGTCAGGCTTTTCTGGAGAAGAAAAGAAAATAAAGGAAAGAAGAAATGGAAGAAAGGAAAGACTCCGTAGCCCGAATAGCGTCGGGGTCGAGAAAACAAGAGTTAACCAAGAGAGGTTAGATATTAAAGTTAAGAGTCTGGTATAAGTAAGTGGAAGAAAGGAAGAAATGCCAGATCGGTTAAGGATAAAAGTAAGGAGCAAAACACAAGTAAGTGGAAGCACCTTGTGGTCGCCATCCGCATATCCCCTAGATGGGGAATCCTGAGGTGAGACGATGGTATAGGCAAAAATTCAACAGTCGAAAATATGGCTGAAGATAGGAACGACTGTTTCTGAAACCGCGATCCTGTGATGTGGTACACGAAGTGTATGAGATGAGATAATTACAACTCATTTTATTTATTAACTTGAAAGCCTCATAATATGATTTTAAAAATAAGAGTAGATAAAAGAAAATTTGTTGCAATGCAGAAATCTTATAATAATTTACTAATTTTGATGATTAAGCGGTTGATCATCATTGTAACATACCATAAATTTACCACAAGCGCATATTAGCAGATTACATTCATTTCACTATGTTTAATTTGAAACCAACTGTGGTTAACCATGCGCGAAACAAGGTGAATTTTACTAATCAACTTTCAAACAATATAATAAATTGCTATGCACATACACGTGTATTCACGTACATTCATGTATGTACAATGTATTCATGCACATTTGCGCAATAAAACAGTTTGTCACTCATTACAAATAAATAATAATAATAATAATAGCTTTATTTTACCTGGCAGAGTTAAGGCCTTAAGGCTTTGTCTACCACTCAACCAGGTATACGCATTAAAGCAAATTTTGCTACAAAAATATCGGACGTATCACATGTACGGGACTTTATATACATTTTTACGTCATTAGATTATGAAGAACAATAATTAGCTTGTATTTGTGTTTCATTTTGATAATAACTGTTCATAATATCAAGTTGCGCATAACACTCTTTGAAAATATTATCTGTGATTGGCAAACAATAGTTGTAGGTCATTTTAAAGTCAGATCTATCATGGCAAACTATTTTCGATATAGGCCCTATACGATATAGAATTATTAAGTTTGACAGAAATAGCCTTATTGATTAGAATATTTAGCAAAATTTCTTGATAAATCTATGAGAGTAGCCTAATTCGATCATAAAGAGAAGAAAAGCTTTCATATTCGGCTAGTTGCTATGATATCGCATCATGCGTATACGATACTGATTTTTAACGAAGTTGTACAGATCGTGACGTGAGTAAATTTACTCTGTTTAAAGCCTATTGGGAATTCAATGGTCTATTAAAGAAACGTATAATATGTAAGTATAATTGAAATTCAAAGTGGGAAAAGCATCTCTGCCGGGTGATGTGTGTGGAAATAATGTAACAAATGAAAGCTAGTATAATGAGATCATGGTTTATGAAAATACTGCCCCTCGTGTAGGTGGCGGCGTGATAAATAACTGTACTTGAAGGGGTGTCTTGTACATCTTGTCAACAGGCATATTACAGGGGTGTGTCCCTCCTGCACGCATGTTGGTTCCGGGTAGTGACAAAGCCAAACTTTCAAACTTTCAACTTCAGTTTTTAAATAAAAAAATTATATCCGGAACTCGTTTTCAACTCAGAGTCGTGTTGAGAGAAGAGATGAAGCCCCTATATTTATAGAGGTATATGAACTACAAATATGTCACCCAACCTCACCTGACACTCAATCAAAGAGGCGGATGAAGGAAAAGATTGAGACGAGTATGGAGAAATGATGGAATGAATTTTGTGGCAGTAGAAAACTGAAGAAACCCAGAAAAAAACCTTCCCAAGCTTTGTTTCATCCACCACGAAACGCATATGGAGTGATAGAGACTCGATCTGGAGACCTCAGTGGTGAGAAGCGAGCGCTAACCTCTTGCGCCACGAAGTCGTCTAGCTTTTAAATAATAAATTTAATTTAAACATAAACTCATAGATAAAAAATCATAATAGGCAACAAACCTCTGGAATAAGTAACACATTTTAATTATTTGGATTGTAATTTTGCTATAAACACAAACACTGAAAGAGACATAAATATGAAGCTGTCGAAATTTCAAATAATGTGCGGAACTATACATAGGACATTAAAGAACAAAACAAGAAGAGATACTAGATTGAAGTTTTATAAAACATTGACAGTTACTGTATTACTTTATGGGAGCGAAATTTGGGTAATGACCAAAAAAATTACAAAGTAGAATACAAAGAGTAGAAATGAACTTCCATAGAGGAAAAAAAGGCTACAGAAGATTGGATCGGATAAAGAATGAATAATTAAGAACAGAGTTAAATATATATTCATTGAATGATAAAATCAAAGAATATAGAGAAAAATGGTTTAGACGTGTAGAAAGAATGAATGTAACAAGATTACCAAAATCAGCATTTAACTACAAGCCAAGAGGTTCAAGGAATGTAAGAAGGCCAGTGAAAAGATGGACAGCACAACTGTGAGGCGGAACAGGCAATTTGCTAGTCTGTGAAGTGAAGAATAAGAATAAGAAGACGAACATAAACTCAACCTAGAGACATATACTTCACTTTTATAACTTGATTACCTCAACATCAATACGATATAAAGTTTTGAAGTAGATAAATAAATAAATAAATATATATAGTCCACCGCTGTGGTCTCGAGGTAGCGTGCTGCCTTGTCACGCAGCGGGCCCGAGTTCGATCCCCGGTCGGGGCAGTTTTTCTGGGTGAGGTTTTTATCGGGGTTTTTCCTCACCTGTAAGACAAATGTCAGGAAAACTTTAAGGCCCAAACGGTCCCCGAAATCATATGGCCATCATCATCATCATCCTGCTTATCATTATTATCATCACCATCAGCATCATCCTTCACCGGTGTGGAAAGCTACCACGTCTACAATTCTCTAGTAAATCTGCAAGCATAGCATGAAAATGCCTTCGGGCAGAATTGCTATGGATGGATATATATTTGTTTATCGGTCCCGGTGGACTAGCAGATATCATGCTTGTTCTACTTCCGTGGTTAGTGGGATCAAATCCGGTCAGTTTATCTTCAGCTTATTTTAGGAGTGTCGCTCTGTAGTTAGTTTTCAACACATGTACTGTAAGTTTTAATTTTTATTTCTTTAAAATAATGAATAATATGAAAAAATTAGTCTTATGAACTTTGCAGAGAATGAAACAGTTTTACCAATTATGTTCGAAATACCGGCCGAAACCTCTCAGCTCTATGCTGGCTGAGGCGGTAGAATGCCTGCTCCCTAATTACCGGTCCCGGTTTCGATATCAGACAGGGTCGAACATTTTAATTGTTGAATTAATTACATCTAATTTTAAAAATGTTCAATCTCGGAGCCAGGAGAGGTGGTGGTGTACATTTTTTAATCGCTAGTCTGGGCACCAGATTCCTGTTAAATTGCAAACATCTCCGCACATCATATGTTGAAAAGGCATATTTTACTGTTAATGGCGATTCATCCGTCGGATGTGAACGTTAAGCCTGGTGGCCTCCTTGGTGCTTATTGATAGAAGTAGGCTACGTGCCGCCACCGGGTTTGACCTTCTCTCTTGTCTTCATCATTTCTCATATAAGACACTACACTCACAAACACATAAACACACAGTCATCCTACACTCCTCTCATTACACAATATAAGAATACATCATCCACATGAAGTTGTCTGCCGGTATGGTGCGTAAATTGATAATAGACCACTATTAAAGGAACCCTTAAAAACAAGAAAAGAAACAAAAATGAAATTTTATAAAGTAATGGCTGTTCTTGTATTGATGTTTGGATCAGAATATTTGACGATCACTAAAAGACAAGAACAAAGATTGGAAGCAGCTGAGATGAGATTTTTAAGAAATATAGCAGGATATATTCTACTGGATAAGAAAAGGAATAAAGATATGAGAAAGGAACTAAATATTTTCAAATTTACAGACCGAATAATTACATATAGGAACGACTGGAAAGAACATATTGATAGAATGCCAAAACAAAGATTTCCAAAATTATTGCTAAATTCTAAACCGCACGGAAGGATAAATGTTGGACGCCCACACCGAAGATGGTCTGAACAATTTTAACAATCCTAGCTTTTATGAAACCGGAACGAGCCAACAGGTTAATCCCTGCATGATGATGATGATGATGATAACCACATTATTAATCACATTATTAACGTCATCTATCCGCTCAGTACAGAACCCGAAACACGTAAAGTGTAGTGGGTAGCATTAGAACACATCCGCAAAATCTCTTTTCCAATCCTTGCAGTATAAATAGGCCTACTATTTCTGCATGCACCTGCACCCGCATGTACAGGGCGTCTGACACAAGCCGTTCATATAATGTTTTAGACATTCTTTATATGTAAATGTAACATAACGCAACCAGGGGTAAACAAAGAGTACCGTTCATTACCGAAATTATATTAATTAGACAAATATTTTAAGTGTTAGAAAAGTAATGTTGAAACAATAATAACAATATATGCGTAAAAATGTAACAATTATCAGGTCGACAATAGGCCTACCTATTTAACATAAACATATAAGACGACTATGAGATTTCGTTACATTCACATAAACATTTTACCAACCCCTGTTATCACCTGTGAAACCACACAATGCTGACCGCATATCTCGACGGCTATTTGGTTGCCTAACCAGAAACTGAACGGCTTGAGTCAGACGTCCTGTACAACAGTGACATTCTCCAATTCTCGAGATAAAAACAAGTCTAAATAGTTTTTCTGTAAGGTAGAATTTCAGGTGTATATATATTTATTTATTTATTTAAGAAAGTTTTCTTGGGTTTTCCGCATCATGTACTCAAGGTTGGGCTCTGGGCCACTGATTACGACGTTTCGACATGATCCCACATGCCATTATCGAGGAATGATAGGCATATATATCCATCCATAGTAATTCTGCCCGAAGGCAGGTCCTTCACTGCAATCATAACATTTTCATGCTATGCTTGCAGCTTTACTAGGGAATTGTAGGTGTGTAGCTTCCCGTTGCTTTCTACACCGGTGAAGGATGATGTTGATGATAATAAGGATGATGATAATGGCCATATGATTTCGGGGACCGTTTGGGCCTTAAAGGTTTCCTGACATTTGTCTTACAGGCGAGGAAAAACCCCGATAAAAACCTCACCCAGAAAAACTGCCCCGACCGGGGATCGAACCCGGGCCGCTGCGTGACAAGGCAGCACGCAGCGGTGGACATATATATACCTGTGTGCGTGTGTATGTATGTGTGTGTGTGTGTGTGTGTGTGTGTGTGTGTGTGTTAAGGAAGTCCTTATTTTCGAACTCTTCGTATTTCATTCCACACGCCCTCTATTTTTTCCTTTGGTTGTAAGAAGTAATTTGAAGTCCGTTATGTTGAAATTGAAGATGAACCCGTGCCATATTCATGAATAACAGGCGCGAAAATATCGATAAAAATGGTAATGATGTATGATGTCATCGATTAATTTCATAAAACAGCTGCACTTAAAGATCTTTATTAATGTATTTCTACTTAAGACAATAAAACGTAAATAAACAATACTCTTGCTGTATTTTTTTTAATATCTATAAATTTTGGTCTAGTGCGGCACGGGTTAATGTTAATTTATTGTAATGAAAATTGATACGCTGTCAAATTGGATCGAAAAAATAGACCGATGTTTTGAAATCAGATGACACTTTTAATTATATCCTTCTAAATAAGGACTATCCTAATAAGATGGTTGTTATTTTTTACATTTATATATTATTCTGCACATCCTCTATTTCCTGCCCCCTTCTTTGTAAGAAGTAATTTAAAGTCCATTTTGTTCAAATTTAAAACGAGGACCCGTGCCGCATTGAACTAGAATAGGCGCGAAAATACCGATAAAATTGGTATGTTTTATGATTTTTACAATTAATTTCATTAAACAGCTGTGCTCGAAGATATTTATTTATTTCTCTTGTTTAAGACAATAGAAAAGTATGCATAAATACATACTTACTCACTGGCACTATCGAACCCGTAGGTTCATGGCCGCGCGGACATAAGACCTCCATACATCTCTATCCTGAGCTAATGTTTTCCAATCATTTCCTGTATAATCTACTTCCCTCAAATCATAGTTAATGTTATTCTCCCAACTCATTCTTAGTCTACCAACTGTGCGTTTTCCCTCTGGCTTTCCTACAAGAAGCTTCCACGCACGTCTTTCATTCCCCATACGCGCAACATGTCCTGCCCATCGCAATCTACGAGACTTAACTGTTCTTATTATATCTGGCTTCCTATAAAGACCATGTAGTTAATTGTTATGTAGTCTTCTCCATTCACCTGTCTGTTAATCTCTCTTTGGTCCAAAAAATGCCCTAACTACTTTATTGTCAAATACTCGTATTTCCTCCCTTAAAGTAAGAGTCCATGTTTCGCATCCATATAATATAACTGGTAGAATAATAGTTTTATGTATTTTCAGTTTAACGTTTTTTGAAAGGAGTTGCGACATCAAAAGTCAAAATAGGCATAAATAAAAATAATAATTAAAAAATTAAATAAAAAATATATATATTCTTCCTGTATTTTTTTTAATATTTATAAACAAAGCCCCAGTGCAGTAAGGATTATTGTTAATTTATTGTAATGAAATTTGATACACTATAAAATTATTGTACCGTATCTGTGTATGGTGGTTATGAGCGTGCGCGTGTAAATGAAGTTTAATTTTTAATTTCTCAAACAAAATTCGCTTATTTCCGATTGACAAAAAATTACATTATTCCAATAATGATCTCTAGTCTTTCTCAACTCAAAAATCAGTGGCTATTGATATATAAGTATCGATTGAATTGGTTAATAATTGTTCATAGTTCATATAATACTGTACTATATATAGAAACTTGATCAAGAAATATAATCTGTGTGGGTATTGAGTAAATTTTTCTCCCAGTTATTTTATAAGGATGCGGATTATGGACTCTTACTTTAAGGGAGGAAAGGAGATTACGAATATTTGAGAAACATTTTAGGAACATTTTTGGACCAAAGAGAAATGAACAGACAGGTGATTGGAGAAGACTAGGCCTACCTAACAGTGATCTACATGGTCTTTATTGGAATCCAGATATAATAAAAAACACGTAAGTCCCATATACTGCAATACTCAGGACACGTGGCACGAATTGGGAATGAAAAAGTTGCTTGGAAACTTCTTGTACGAAAACCAGATGGAAAATGGCCTGTTGGCAGAACAAGAATGGGGCGGGAGAATAACATCAAGAATGATTGGAGGGATGTAGATTATACAGGGGTGATTGGAAAATATCTCAGGGTAGGGTTCTATGGCGAGCTTATATCTGTGCGGCAATGAACCTATGGATTCGATAGTGCCAGTGAGTTGGTTAATTAGTGATACGTTTTGAGTGACTTTCAATATTTAGACAAATTTATAAATTGTAAATAATAGGTACTATGATGTTAAGATTTTGTTTTCTTGTTTCAGGTAAGTTGTATCATTCGAGATGTTTACCATCCAAAATGCGGGCATCATTAACCTGTATCATAAACTTCAGTGAAAGGATAAGTAATGCTTATTATTCTTTATATTATTTTGTAGTATGTAAATTACTAACCATAAGATATATATATATATATATATATATATATATATATAATATATATATAGATAATAATTTGCTTAACTGTTATGTTAGCCGCTAGATGGCAGTCGGAAGATCTTTCCGCTACCTCTTGTGTGAATTGAGAATACTACATGTATAAGAAAATTGTATGTTTGTCTTGGAATTCTTGGGTAGCTCAGTTGGTTAGAGCGCTAAAGGTACAGACTTTAGAGACTCGAGTTCAAATCCCGACTCAAGCATTCATTTTTCTTTTCATATCATATTTGCCTTCATTGCCAAATGCTAAAAATATATTTATAATATATATATATACAAGCGTTACTGCTATAAAGTAAATATTCTCTTTAATAATTTGCTTAACTGTTATGTTAGCCGCTAGATGGCAGTCGGAAGATCTTTCCGCTACCTCTTGTGTGAATTGAGAATACTACATGTATAAGAAAATTGTATGTTTGTCTTGGAATTCTTGGGTAGCTCAGTTGGTTAGAGCGCTAAAGGTACAGACTTTAGAGACTCGAGTTCAAATCCCGACTCAAGCATTCATTTTTCTTTTCATATCATATTTGCCTTCATTGCCAAATGTCAAAAATATATTTATAATATATATATATACAAGCGTTACTGCTATAAAGTAAATATTCTCTTTAATAATTTGCTTAACTGTTATGTTAGCCGCTAGATGGCAGTCGGAAGATCTTTCCGCTACCTCTTGTGTGAATTGAGAATACTATATGTATAAGAAAAATTGTATGTTTGTCTTGGAATTCTTGGGTAGCTCAGTTGGTTGTTAGAGCGCTAAAGGTACAGACTTTAGAGGCTCGAGTTCAAATCCCGACTCAAGCATTCATTTTTCTTTTCATATCATATATATATATATATATATATATATATATATATATATATAGAGAGAGAGAGAGAGAGAGAGAGAGAGAGAGAGAGACAGACAGAGAGAGAGAGAGATCCGTGGTTTTATTTTTAGGGAAAACTCCTTTTAAAATTTCAAGATTTCGGTGTTATGGGAATTTGGCGGTGTTAAAAAATGTAAATTTGAGTGTTTTTAATCCTAGTCTAGTGTATTAAACCTAATGAGAATGATACATCCAGTAGTTTAAGATGGAGCTTTAGCTTGTACGATTGATAATGGATGTTAACACACTAAAATGCATAAAATTGTATCTTAGTCACTAATGTGTAAGCAAAATTTACCTTTTAAGAAAAATCAACCATGGGGAGCGTTTCTGCATTCTCAGGTTTCATCATGGTCCATTGTTGGCATATTCAAATTGTCAGGTTACTGCTTATAGAAATGTTTTTTTTTCTTCAGATTTGAACATACCATTACTTAATAATGATTGATATAAAATTGATAATTATCTCAGCAAAAATTTAGAGGGAAACTTGTCTTATACGTTAATATAATTCGTATTTCTTGGAATCCATATTGGCCATAGAAATGAAAATCTCTGCAGAAACCATATTTGCGCATGAGAACAGAACATATTACCTCTATGTTTTGAACTGTGTTGCAACCATTTCCCTTTGTAAGATTTATAACGGGATTTAAAGGCTGGTGGGCCTGGGCAAGGCATGGACTCTATATCTCGGGGTTGCGGATTTTCGCCGTGGGACAAGGCGAGGTTCGAACTAAGGACAGCTGACATTAAGGAGGCTTACCGAGACAAACACTGGCGTCAATTGATGATAATATTTATTATATCATAAGTAGCACAAGACAGTTCCAATTCCAAAAAAAAAACACTGGATTGAATTGGATATATTCCGGAATTATGACACCGGCACACTGATGATTTTAATATAAATCACTTTGTAACTTGCCGTTCTCGGCCTAACACTTTTCGTGTACCTAATGAGTCGCTTCCTTGCGACCGGCGAAATATACAAGTCCGGCGGACTCTCCGCGGAGTCTTATGTTAGTTTGTTTGTTCCACCCGGGGACAAAACCCGGAGCAGACTACTGTTAATTTATTTTGTTTCACCCGGGGACAAATCCCGGAGCAGACTACTGTTAATTTATTTTGTTCCACCCGGGACAAATCCCGGAGCAGACTGCTGTTAATTTATTTTGTTCCACCCGGGACAAATCCCGGAGCAGACTGCTGTTAATTTCTTTTGTTCCACCCGGGGACAAATCCCGGAGCAGACTGACTTTCCCGATATTCGGAATATATTCAACTCATCTTACAAATGCACTTTACAGACCAATATTTTCATTGGCTGGACATACATAAAAAACGCCTTACTAGTAGAATACTATTTACTTATGGATTCTGATTGGGCATTACGGTTTCCATTACAGTTCAAGCAGAATCTCAGGATATTGATTGGTCGTGTATTTACAGGGTGTGATTTTCACACGCTGGTGAGAAGTTTATTAATTTACTAAAAACAGATGGACATTTTTTTGCCACTGTCGCCATCTCAGCAGGCGGTCTAGTGATTTTTTTGACACACTTAAAGTTGACCGTCATTTACAGTCTGGAAGGATGACTCCCAGAGCCGGACAGGGGACATTACATCTCCAGCTGTGAGGCCGTATTATTAGGGAAGCATTGTCCCGGGGTCATAAACCGATTTACTTACATGTGTCCATCTTCATAGAACTTGAGTTTCAATGGACAGAAATGTCTTTATGTAGACTGAAGCGTAACAGATTGGAAAAAGTTTCTCACGAAACGTTTTCTGGAAAATGCAACTATATATATAATACTAATGTTTAATAATAATAAAATTAATTAGATCAGTTATTACTGCTACAGATTGCATAGAGGAAGCAGATATGCGCCATCAGATATGGCACTTAAAATGAAGATGGAATCCGAAATAGTGTTTTAAAAATTCATTATGATAATTTCGGGAATAGAACAAAACATTTTTCGGAATTCGTTGAACATTTTAAATTTCGGCGTTATTTCGTGTTATCGTAGGATTTCGCGATTTTCGCGATTCATATATTTTTGTGAGGTTATGAGAAGTGGAGTTAAGAAATGGTACAAGAAAATGACAAAATTAGAGCATTCGCGTTATCGCGACTCGCGAATTTCACGGATCTGTAGGTATAATATGTCATACAACTATTAACTTCTGCGTATTTTATACTATGCTATATATATTTTAAACAAACATTCCGATTGTAGTTCAATGAACATACAAATGAATGGAGAATGCTGCATAACAGTAAGCTACGTGATCTTAATGGGATACCATGTTGGCCTAATAAGAAAAGTGAAGTCTTTTAGATTGCGATGGATAGGAAATGTGGTACGGATGGGATTGAAAAGGGGGCATGGAAACTCCGTATCGGAAAACTAGAGAGAAAGAAGTAAGTAGGCCAAGAATGAAGTGGGAGAATAACAGTAACCATGATTTGTTGGAAGTAGATTATACAGGGGATGATTGGAAATCATTAGCTTAGGGTAGGGGTATAAGGAGATCTTATGTCCGCCCAGCCAAGAACCTACAAAATCAAATTAATAAATGTACTCCTGCTGTAACAAATGTATAAGAATGGTGCTAGTTAGCTATTGTGCAGTGTAGTTGAACCTAGCGGTAAACAAGGCTTTACTTTACCGATGCTATTTGACAAAGTTATAATAATTAATTAAACTATGGAAGTGTGAAATTAATTTTCATATGAATACTATGTTTATAATTACTAATTACAATATAATTATAAAATTAATTTAATTTAAATTTCACCTTCTCTAAAAATTATTTGTGTAGGAATTATTTTAATTTACTCATTTTTATAATGTTATTCTCGGTGTCTTCTACGCAGGATAAATGAATATTCCATTTCATTATTATTATTATTATTATTATTATTATTATTATTATTATTATTATTATTCACTTCACGGCCTAGGTAAAATGCCTGTTCCGCCTCACAGTTGTTCTGTCCATCTTTTCACTGGCCTGCCTACATTCCTTGAACCTCTTGGCTTGTAGTTAAATGCTGCTTTTGGTAATCTTGTTACATTCATTCTTTCTACATGTCTAAACCATTTTTCTCTGTATCCTTTGATTTTATCATTTAATGGATATATATAGGCCTACGGCAATGAAGGCAAATATGATATGAAAAGAAAAAAGAATGCTTGAGTCGGGATTTGAACTCGAGTCTCTAAAGTCTGTACCTTTAGCGCTCTAACCAACTGAGCTACCCAAGAATTCCAAGACAAACATACAATTTTCTTATACATGTAGTATTCTCAATTCACACAAGAGGTAGCGGAAATATCATTCAACTGCCATCTAGCGGCTAACCTAACAGTTAAGCAAATTATTAAAGAGAATATTTACTTTATAGCAGTAATGCCTGTATATATAGATATTAAAAATATATTTTTGACATTTGGCAATGAAGGCATATATTTTTAATATCTATATATACAAGCGTTACTGCTATAAAGTAAATATTCTCTTTAATAATTTGTTTAACTGTTAGGTTAGCCGCTAGATGGCAGTTGAATGATATTTCCGCTACCTCTTGTGTGAATTGAGAATACTACATGTATAAGAAAATTGTATGTTTGTCTTGGAATTCTGGGTAGCTCAGTTGGTTAGAGCGCTAAAGGTACAGACTTTAGAGACTCGAGTTCAAATCCCGACTCAAGCATTCTTTTTTCTTTTCATATCATATTTGCCTTCATTGCCAAATGTCAAAAATATATTTTTAATATATATATATATATATATATATATATTTATTTAACTCTGTTCTTATATCTCATTCTTTAACCGATTGCATTGATTTATGGGAGTGAAACTTGGGTAATGAGCAAAAAATTACAAAGTAGAATACAAAGCGTAGAAATGAACTTCCTTAGAAGAACAAAAGGCTGCACAAGATTAGATCGGTTAATGAATGAAGACATAATAACAGAGTTAAATATATATATATATATATATATATATATATATATATATATATATATGTGTGTGTGTGTGTGTGTGTGTGTGTGTGTGAATGATAGAATCAAAGAATATAGAAAAATGGTTCAGATATGTAGAAAGAATGAACGTAACAAGGTTACCAAAAGCAGCATTTAACTACAAGCCAAGAGGTTCAAGGAATGTAGGAAGACTAGTGAAAAGATAGACAGAACAACTGTGCGGCCTGACAGGCATTTGCCTAGCCCGTGAAGTGAAGAAGAAGAAGTCGATATTTTCAGTTGTTTGAGCCTTTGGCATGGGTTTCCTGAAATAGTACCCGCCCGGAGAACAGAATGGGGGACTATTTGACCTCCGAAAAATTTTAGGGACACGCTGTATTGAGAAAAAATAAAAAATAGAAAATTAATTTCCAGTTTTTTTTTTTTTTTTCATGAGAAGCAATAAACTCCTATATCTTAATTTAGTTTAATGTGTTTGACGTATACATTTACATTCTCCCAAGAATTTCAGTGGGATGTGTTAAAATTTGATGTACATCTGAGAAATCTATCAATTACTTCTTTTTACATGTTCAGCTTTGAAGGAAAACCTCTTCATTTTATCAATGACTCTACTGTGCTTTCCTCAAAATTTTTTTGATGAACCTCATCACATTTTTCTTTTTATACAGTTCCCTTTAGTTTTTCGAGCAGTGAATGTGCCTATTTAATTTAAGAGAACCCATTTTGAATGTAATTTCTTTTTTCGAAATAAAGATTCTAACTGACGTCATGAAAAATGTTGCGATACTTCACATGGGCACTTTTATCTATTCTCGAATTTTTAAAAGGAGATTTCGATACGAAATGAATTGAAGTTCGGAATTGGATTTAGAACACTTGTCCGATGTTATGTAAAAAAAAAAAAAGGAGAGGGGAGGAAAAGTGAGCAGAATTTTCAATTGGATACGCTACCGCAACCCCATCGCTACATTTGGCAGTAATAGACTTCACAAGCACTCTATTAAAATGGACGTCCCTAACCTTACTCTCACGGCAGTTGAATAAAAATTAATTAAACACATATCCAATAACCTGTTGTGCTATCGGTATTTATCGAATTAACTCTCTGGAAAATTTTAATTCCGTTCTGCAATCAGTCGATTCCACATTACTGCTGGAGATGTATAGCTTTATAAAATATAATATTGCTTTGAAATTGAAAATATATATTATAATTAATATATCACATTATATTAAAAACAGACTCAAGTTTTTAATATTTCTAAATGATCAATGATTTGGCGTTTACTTCATGAAAATCCATATTTACGTTAATTAGCATCCGAGGGCTAGAGAGTCCTTCCTTTTTCCATTTCTTCTTTCCTTTATTTTCTTTTCTTCTCCAGAAAAGCCTGACCAGAGGCTATAAGATGGTAGCCCATCACTGGTCTTGCCTTCCTTTGGCCAGCAACCAATCGAAGGGACTATTATTATGCTTTCAAGTCTTATACGAGAATTTCCCATACGGGGAAATTTTCTATAGGATCGTAACAGGCCTTGGCCTAATACTTGGAAGGAAGAAGAAGAAGAAGAAATAAAAATAATACTTAACGTTTTATATGATTTATATATTTATTAAAATACAAGTTCGTAACAGCTATTTCAGTACTTTGTACCTTCTTCAGATGAATTTTATCTTGTTTAAAAATGAAATTTGTTAATATATATAATTTTTTATTTCTATTTAATTAAATAGATGATAAGATTCGTCTGAAGAAGGTACAATGTACTGAAACAGCTGTTACGAATTTATATTTTAATAAATATGAAAATCATATAAAAAAGTTAAGTTTTATTTTTATTTAATTAACATAGATATTATAATATTCATTGTAATCACTACGGCTAGAATTTGTATTACCTAAAAACCCCCGAAATATGCAAAAAAAAGCAGTTATGACCTAACATTTACAAAATATGCACTGTAACATAAAAAATATGACCTAATAATATTATAATCATCTAATTATTTCAGTTGTAAAATCAAGTAGTAAATCAGTTTATGACAACTATTTATTTAAGAATAAAATGCAAATCAGAAGCAAACTAAAGTATGGAATTTGATATTGTAGCTTGCTTCTAGTTTATTGAAATTATTATTAACTTGCTGCTTGTCACGAAACAATACATAAATATTTGCTCAGGTGTATACGTAAGGCAAAAATTCATACTGTGATTTGAAACTAAATAGAAGAGGAAGATATATGTATTTTACAAGAAACAAAATTATGAGAAATTTAATAACTCAAACACGGAAGAAAGAAATTGTACGATAAAAGTTCTTTACTTCTTAAACGAGTGGGGCACGCCGTAGCATAGTGGTTAAGGCACTGCGCTACAAGCCGAAAGGTCGAGGATTCGAGTCCCGGTGGGGTCAGGATTTTTAAACTGATCCAAACCTCTGGCGCAATATGGCCCTGGGGTCGACTCGGTCTCTAACGGAAATGAGTATCAGACGCTTGTTCTGTGGGTAAAGACGGCCGTCACGCAGGGCTGACAACCGCGCGGACATCAAGTGCCGATTGTCCAGAAAAGTGGGAGCCCTAACCTCCTACCACCCCAAGGACCTCTGAGGCCTGTAGTAGGATACCTTACCTTCTTAAAAGAGTTAAAAATATATCGAATATGACCAATAAATTGCTATAATATGTAATAGGTCTAATGGCTTCTCTGCAAAACTCTGTTTTCACATAATTATCGTACATAAATACTCTATACTATACTGTAAACAAAGATCGAGGCATAATAACTATAGACTAAGACTACTAATACGAGATTACATAACGCGTGTTTCACCTTACAAGCATGTTACTCAACTGCCGTAAGGCGGTTAAGTTTCAATATCTCGGCATAATAACTATGGACTAAGACTACTAATACGAGATTACATAACGCGTGTTTCACCTTACAAGCATGTTACTCAACTGCCGTAAGGCGGTTAAGTTTCAATATCTCGGCGATGACGTGAGTTTATGACTTACAGTAAGCCGTGCAGTTGCTTTGCGACTTAGCGGCCGCATGCGCTTCTCCCTCTAGCCCGGCCGTAGGTCGGGAGATCCTCTCTGCATAATACAATAAAAGGATTGGAAGGTTAGGTTTTACTTACGAATTGAAATGTTTATGCCCAAATCAATAGACAAGGGCATACCTTTTCAACGAATAGGCAAACGTCTACCATCCACGTATCGGAACTCTATTTTATCTCATACTATATTGAATTTCTTACCTTCAATTAAATGTATAACATTTATAAGTAGGACATCAAGTGTACTATCACTTCAGGCCGTCATATCTAATATGAATGATTGGGAAATTCCGCATTTTTTTTCTAAATAAATTTCCGATGTCGGAAAAGCACAGTTTCATATGTTTTAACTGAAAGATTATATTGTGCAGAAAGCTGATATTTTAAATTATTCTCGTGACAAGTTAAAATTGGCGGTTCATGACATTCAATTTGCTTCCTCAGGAAAACAATGCTGCCACTATGATGTATGTGAGGAATTTATAGCTGTTTTCTGTGAATTGAAAAAGTTCCTATTTATAGTAACGGGTGATGAACGCGTTTTGAAGGTAATCACCCCTATTTAAAAATGATGGGTCTGAAATAACTGCTTCATGTTCGTATGCAGAGAGTATTCTTAATACAGAAATGTATATACCCAAGCTTGCCATCCGCATGCAATAGTTAATACAACCACAGAGAAAAATAAAAGGCTGAACCAGGATTTGAACCCAGGATCTCTACACTTTGCCCTACTCAGGCATCTATAAACAAACATGATTTTTTTTTAAATTTTAAAACCTCGTGTATCCTTTGAAGTGAAGGATATTCACATTACAGTAAAGGCTGCATCACCATTATGGTGGGATTATTTTTCCGCGCAATATCCTCTTGCACCCCAAAGAAATGTTTAACAAGACATATAAAATTCCCCTTAACAGGAAAAATAACAACTTTCTTAACAGGGCACGGTAAAATAAACAGTTATTACTATCGTTTTAAAATAAAAGATAGCCCTTTGTGTACATGCGGAATTTCAGAATAAACTATAGATCATCTATTGTTTTTAATGTACAAAATTAGAAACAGAAAGACGGTTATTTAAGAACAACATGATTAAGAAAAATGGTAAATGGACATTCGATAAAGTAAGGCTAGTACAGGAGTACACAGTTGAATTAATCTCATTCATTAATTCCATAAATGTAGACAGACTTTAGAACAAAACAAAGCCAATTCAACGAGTACAACAAATAGAAAAAATACAAGAGGCCATAGAAAATTAATTAAAAGAGAAGATTTTTTTTTTGTAAATAATTTTATGTAAATAATTTTGTAACTTAAAGCATGTAGTATTACTTTCTTCGTTATGGAACATGCTGAAAAATAAATAGGGGAAAAAAATATACTCATATTTGTGCTTATGGGGTTTCTAGGGAGCCAAATAAGTTTTTTCATGGTTTCAAAAATGTTTGTTGGACTTTTATGGGGGCCCTGAATCGAGACTGTCAATTATAATTTTATTTTCACTATTAATTCGCCCATAAGGGTCAAAATAATAAGTTTTAAAGAAACAAAAATGTGTTTTTTGATGTGGACAGTTAAGGGGGTATAAAATTCCCTTTGGATAAATCAAAGTAACATATAAGATATTTTTGGTCTGAAGTAAATTTTTGCCCTTTAATTGATGCTGCCATCTAAAGACTATAGTTTGAAAATAAATAAACGCCAAATATATCACAGGAGGTTAAATTTAAATGAATCACAACAATGCTATATTTTACATTTTTATGTCGGAGGAAGGTTCATGTGATAAAGGGTTTTAATAATATAAACATAATTTCAAATTTGACTTAGTGTAAAATAAAAGCGATTTTATTCGCCATATCCAAATTACCCCCAGTGCCAAAAAAAAAAAGTTTATATTCTCCCACTGATCATCTCATCCCCTTCCCGGATAACAAGTTCAAGACCCCAGAATTAGTCGTCTTGTTCTGAGAATACTCCTCCTATAAATATCCCTGTTTATGCATGTAAGGTTAAAAGAGGGGATTTCTCTAACATGGAGTAGTACTCAGGGAATCCCCGGTAGAATTAATTGCACGTGTTTTTGGATTGAATTTAGAGCCTGCCGTGTCCAGTGTCATATAAAAGAGTATAGAGATATGGTTAGGGGTGAGTTTAGGGACTCTGCAAATGTAACGCTGTAGGATCATTCATTGATCTACCCTACACAGTACATAGTACAGGCCTACAGTACATTCTCCCCCACTCTTACATGTGAAACAGATGTCTGAATTGTACGCACGCGCGCTACGCAATTTCCCCCTGCTGGGTTATCTTTTGTTTTGAAGCACAGTAGCGGTTGGGGTAGACGAGAGATATCATGTGGCCCTCATAGTAACGAGATCTGACGCAAGGAGCGCTAGTGACTCACTGTGCGGCACGTGTGTGTACATATTGTTGAAAATAAAGTGGCGTGTTTTTTTTCTTTGTGAAAATTTGCTACAGTGCGATTCGTGTTCTAGTGAAGAGGAGGGGAAAAATACTACTGTTTACACGAGTGCAGAGCGGTAAACATTTGTTGATATTTTATTTACATTGTGTGGTTATATCTAAAACCTTTCCAAATTCACAAATTTTAAATTTAACAGTACAGTCGAAGTATTTTGTTATTTCTTATTTACTTTATTTAATGTAGAAGACAATTGTATCTTCTTATTTACATGCGATTTTGTATAGGTTAATTACACTCACCCGCAAGCACACACACAAACATACACACAAAATATGTTTGATATGAAAATAATGTTAGGTTTTAATTTGTAATATAAACTAGCTAATGCCCGGCGTATGCTACTACGCCTAAATAAATAGGCCTAAATAAATATTTAAAATATAATTTTTAAATGCTCGTTTCAGGTAAACTCCTACACCTAATGTTTTTAGAACATAATTGCAGCTAAACACTCCCCATACCTGAAAATGTATATATATATATATATATATATATATATATATGTATACAAAGTTGCATATTGCGACGAACCAAACATTTAGATTTGCAAGAGTCAATTCTTGTTTCCGGATTTCAGGTAAACCCCCACTTCTAATGATCGGATTTAGCTGAGATTTGGATAATACCTACCTCGGTTTGCTTCAATAATATATACTTAGTTTCATTGTGAAACATCAAAAATTTCGACCGCTAGAGTGACTTTTTAATTTTCGTATCAGGTTAATTCCTGTACCTCATGGTTTTAGAGGGCGATATATAGCGGCTAAATACTCGGCGTACTTAAAAACATGGGTGTATACATTTTCATGAAGTTCGATTGAGAGATTTAGAAGTTTATAGGTCACAAACATACGCAGACTGAATTTTATACGTATGTAAATATAGAGTCACTAAACCTGAGTATGAATCTTCTTATTTTCTACAGGCATATGCCTGTTTATATACACACACTAATGTCAATGATAACTCATTCCTTCTGTTCAGGTGTCTGCCCAATTATCTTTTTCCTCTACGACGTAGGTTCTTCTTCGCAGCTTTAATAAGCCTCGTATCGTCAGCTCTGTCCACGTGGACATTCTATTCCCTTTTCCTTGTTGTAATAAATGTCTCAACATCTAAGAAATTGCATTCCTCCCTTACATCCTAGTTTCTACTCTGCGAAATCTTGTTTTGTTTACCACGGCTCTTAAAGTAGGCCTATTCATTTCTGCTGTTCTCATGAATTGTTTCGTTTGGCTCTTGTATCTACATCATATGTCATTATTGGACTACACATGTTTTATAAACTTTTACTTTACCTTCTGTGTTTCCCTCTTTGCTTTCCCCCTATCCGTTTTTGCCTTCCTCGTTGCCTGGTCGTCCTCCCTCCGTTCCATCCGGCTCTCCTCCTTGTGTTTCTCTGAGTTTTGGAATTATATCTCAAGTTGCTTGCTAGGCTGGTCTAAGTTGGGTTTGATTTTGGGATTTTCCTTTGCCTAGACAAGTTGCCTTCCTGTACTGCAGAGTTTTGTCCACCCTCCTAATATATTTTGGGTACTAGGAACCCTAGATGAGCTGTCTTCGCTTCGAACCTCTTCTGCCCGTTGTGGATTGCTCTTCGCTTCCCCTCGTCTCTTAGTAGCCTGTATGTACGAGTGTAGGTGTGTAGCCATGTATGTGTTTGTTTATATATTCTTATGTTTTTTTATTTTTTTCATGGAAAAATAATGCACGTACGGCCTAGTAGGCCTGTGTGCAATGTGAATGAAATGTATTTCAATTATTTCGAAAGGTCGATAAATTCCAGAACACTACTAGCCTGTAGCTTTCGCTCACGTGCATAGTCGTCTGGCTCATTGGGTACTGAGCCCCCCCCCACCTCCCCGCCACGTCAAGGCAGCAATCTTCGGGGGAGGGGGGTTATGTATCAATTACTGATAATACACACAATTCATCACATTAAAAAAAACTGTCATTACAGTAAGCCGTAATACTACAAGTATTATAATCATGTTAAATTTATGTACAGTTTTAGCTATTTTTTTTTTCAAATGCCCCAGGTTTGTCTTTCGACATTCCTGGTTTCTCTCCTGGCATGGCGTACTTGTAACCCACTTCTGAGGTTGGGGCGCCTGGAAGGCGGGGTTACGTTGCCCCGATGATATGATGGGGTGATGATAATGGTGCGCCAGGAGAGTCCCTAATCCTAAGCTTAAACTAAGATGAATATGAATGATGATGATTGCGATGGCCATATGATTTCGGGGACCATTTGGGCTTTAAAGTTTTCCTAACATTTGTGTTACAGGTGAGGAAAAACCCCGATAAAAACCTCACCCAGAAAAACTGTCCCGACCGGGGATCGAACCCGGGCCCGCTGCGAGACAAGGCAGCACGCTACCCCGAGACCACAGCGGTGGACACAGTTATAGCTATTGCGAAATAATTAGTTCAGTCTGTGAGATGTGCAGGTGGCCTTTCCTATTTTGCAATCTTTCAATGTGAAGCCTTTGGATTATTATTCTAGATGTAAAATTTTACAATTTTTAAAATATAAAATAGATACCTGAGATTTCAGTAGTCCTCAACTTTATGAAGGCTGTAAGATGTGAAGTACTTTCGGAGTATATGCTCCATCCTCAGCATGTAAATTCACATCTTACAGCCTTTATAAAGTTGAGGACGACTGTGGTCTGAGGTATCTGTTTTATATTTTTAATGCATATGTGTCAGGATTTTTAAACTGACCCAAACCCTCTGGCGGCATTATGGGCCTGGGGTCGACTCAGCCTCTAACGGAAATGAGTACCAGACGCTTGTTCTCGGGGTAAAGGCGGCCGTCACGCAGGGCTGACAACCCGGCTGACATAAAGTGCCGATTGTCTAGAAAAAAGTGGGAGCCTTAACCTTCTACTACCCAAAGGGCCTTCGGGCCTGTTGTGGGATCACTTTACTTTTATTACATAGTGACTTCAACGGTGTTTCGTCATGAATTTAAAATAAAAATTGTTTTTGTACTTCATGAGCAATTATCTTTTGGAATTAATCAATTGCCCCCCAGTTCTGATAATATTTTATCTGAAGGAAGTTACTTCCGTATCTAGTGTTTTGCATCCAAAGAGCAAGTGCTGGAATAGAACCCCAAAAGGTCCGCTTCCGACTTCACTCTGCTAATTAACTTCAAATTTGAATTCAAAATTTAAATCGGGGCTAATGTATTTTACAGTAACCCGGGGTTCTACCTATTAAGGAGGACCAAAATGGATCGCTCACCGCCAACACTTAAGTGATGGCCCCAGAGCTTTCCATCTATCTATCTAGTTTTTATTATTGATTTCGTACATCTCAATGATGGATAAATCATATTTGAAGAGAAAAATTATACGCTCAGACCGGGACTTGAACCCGCCATTTGCAAGATAGAAGCATGGCTTCACAGCATTTGGTGAATGGGAATTACGATGTATATAGAGAAAGATTTGCGTTTAGATCGGTACTTGCTCAGGTAGCTCAGTTGGTAGAGCACTTGGTCTAGAGAACCAAGGGTCCCGGGTTCAAGTCCCGGTCTGAGCGTATAATTTTTCTCTTCAAATATGATTTATCCATCATTGAGATGTACGAAATCAATAATAAAAACTTGGAAAAAGCCGTACTGGCTGTAATGTATAATTCCCAAATATGTCTTCTTAATAAAGGAGCCGCCATTTGCAAGATAGAAGCATGGCTTCACAGCATTTGGTGGATGGGAATTACAATGTATATAGAGAAAGATTTGCGTTTAGATCGGTACTTGCTCAGGTAGCTCAGTTGGTAGAGCACTTGGTCTAGAGAACCAAGGGTCCCGGGTTCAAGTCCCGGTCTGAGCGTATAATTTTTCTCTTCAAATATCTATCTAGTGTTTTGCGCTTGTAATGAGATGGCCCATATCTGGATTCCACCCCTTTAGGGAGTAGGGAGATTGTGAATTATCTTTTAATTTGAAACTTTACTGATATATATATATATATATATATATATATATATATATTCCTTGTCCTGTCAGAAAAGTTATGTTTCCTGTTAAGGGAATATTTGATTTTAATGATCTGTTGCACTCAGAAAATATGATTTCACCCTTCGAGGTTCCTCCCATTTACATTGCCACTCCACTACACCTTATCCTTGAAGTTTGCGTAGAAGGTGAATCTCGCGTATTTTTTTCATAGTTTGGTTTTAATTGCTATTTTTATGAGCTGCTTTAGCCAGGTTGTCAGCCATTTCGTTACAATTGTTCCCGGCATGAACCTTGATCCAAGAGTAACGGATGGACCAGTTTTGGCTCTTCAGGATTCTCATCTCTTGTCTATAGGCCTATATTTTTCATTAAGTTGTCGTGGTTGCTGACATTCCTCAGAGAGTCCAGTGTTATTCTGGTATCGGTGAAGTCTGCAGCAGTGTTTTTGCCTGTACCTAGTACAGATTTCCTAGGGATTCTATTTCTCCCAGAGCTTTTAATATAGCGAGCTGCTCGGCCTGAGCACTTGTGATGAAGCTTGTATTCAAGTTGATCAGAGAGGTCATTTTCCTTACATATGTATTACAATTCCAGAACCACAATTCATCATATATGTAAAGATATTCAACTGGAACCCACTAATGTCAGAGGTTAGATTAAGTAGCATAGCTTACGTTTGAACCGTAGCATATTCAGAAACTCTGATTAGAAATAGTTATCCTGCTTTGAAATAGTATACCGGCGATATTACTAACGCATTTGTCACTATCGCAGTTTTATTTATTTATTTTTGCATATTTATAGACGTTTGATATGGTTGTTTCCAAAACATCTTATTTACTTACTCACTGGGACTATCGAACCCGTAGGTTCATGGCCGCGCGGACATAAGCTCTCCATATATCCCTATCCTGAGCTAATGCTTTCCAATCATTTCCTGTATAATCTACTTCCCTCAAATCATAGTTAATGTCATTCTCTCACCTCATTCTTGGTCTACCAACTGGGCGTTTTCCCTCTGGGTTTCCAAAACATCTCCATATTTATTTTACATTTATCCCTCTATCGGTTTGTTTTTGTGTGTTTAGTCACTTTTTCCGTTTTTTTTTAAATCAGTTTTTGTGGATTATGTGCCACCTACATATATTCAATTAAAAACGGAAAAAACGCACTATTTATTGTTACAGTATGTGAATAATTACCTGAGAGAAATATATATATATATCCACTGCTGTGCTCTCGAGGTAGCGTGCTGCCTTGTCACTCAGCGGGCCCGGGTTCGATTCCCGGTAGGGACAGGCTCGGGTGAGATTTTTTCGGAGTTTTTCTTCACCTTAAGACAAATGTCAGGACGCCTAGGCCCCAACGGTCCCCAAAAATCATCCGGCCATCATCATCATCATCATCCTTCATTGGTGTGGAAACTAACGGGAAGCTACCACACCTATAATCCCAAGTAAAGCTGCAAAGCATAGCATGAAAATGCTATGATTGCAGTGAAAGACCTGCCCTCGGACAGAATTACTATGGATGGATATATATATGTAACGGATATCACACTGAGGTACAGACTCAGAGATCCGGGTTCGAATCCCGTCCAGGCATTTATTTTTCTTATCATACCATATATATATATATATATATATATATATATATATTAGTAATTGCTCGGATAATGTAGCCAACTTATCACTAAAACCCGCTAGCAAACATATAAAAGCTCAACTAATATGGTGTACTAACTAGGCCATTTTTCAATATAGTTTCCCATTAATGTTGGTGGACTCTTAGGATAGAATCCCCTTACATATGACCAAACGTGTTGGCAAATGACTCTAGTGGGAACATGTGTTATCGCATTGACTAACACAACGCTAAAAGTAATTTGTTCTCCGATCGAATATTCACTGGTGGCATAGTGGCATAGAATAGCCCAATTTTTTATATTGTTTGCTTTTCGTTTACCTTCTTACACAAGGATGGAAAACACACCCATACTTAAAATAAAGATCTAAAACTTGCTATCATATCGGGAATTGAACCCGGACCACCGGTCTGGAAGATGGGATCTTTATCGAAGATGGGATATTGACGGATATATCACTTTCTTGGTATTTATAACAGTCTTTACGACATATTCTATACATGGTTTTGTTTTAGGCCTGCGCTACTTTCTTAACTTTAGTCGATACTTCCAGTTTTCATTTTTCTTTCACTTACCTTCATAAAAGATAAATTGCCTTATGAAATCTTATCTTCAAAGAAAATTTATTGAAAGTAGCCTATATAATTTCCGATAATTTTGTAATCTTGAAAATGCAATGGGTCCTAGTTCATATGAAGGGTCTAACTGCAAAACTCACATTCTCCAGTTTTGGGCGAAATGCATTTTTTGTTGTTTCACTGCTCTAAATGTTGATCTCCATGTGAATCATGTTAAATTTTATAGATAAATTAATGAAAATTACAGAATAAGTACAAATTAATATTTGTATTCATTGGTATGAGTTTTTTTGTTGTTTAGTTCAAATTTTAAAAAGTGTCGAATGTGAGTTTTGCAGTTAGACCCTTCATATTATCTCCTTTATTCGGAATAGATAGACTGAATATGAATGTTGAATTGTTTATTAAAGACTAGGATTTCTTACTTACTTACTCACTGGCACTATCGAACCCATAGGTTCATGGCCGCACGGACATAAGCTCTCCATACATCCCTATCCCGAGCCAATGCTTTCCAATCATTCCCTGTATAATCCACCTCCCTCACATCATAGTTAATGTTATTCTCCCACCTCATTCTTGGTCTACCAACTGGGCGTTTTCCCTCTGGCTTTCCTACAAGAAGCCTCCATGCAAGTCTTTCACTCCCCATACGTGCAACATGTCCTGCCCATCGCAGTCTACGAGACTTAACTGTTCTTATTATATCTGGCTTCCCATAAAGACCATGTAGTTCATTGTTATGTAGTCTTCTCCATTCACCTGTCTGTTCATCTCTCTTTGGTCCAAAAATTTTCCTAAGTACCTTATTCTCAAATACTCGCAATCTCCTTTCCTCTCTTAAAGTAAGAGTCCATGTTTCGCAACCATATAATATAACTGGCAGAATAATAGTTTTATATATTTTCAGTTTAACGTTTTTTGAAAGGAGTTGGGACATCAAGAGTCTCTGCAATGCATAATAGCACGCATTTCCAGAATTGAGCCTATGTTTAATTTCTTTGTGCATCTCATTCCTATTTGTGATTATTGTTCCTAGGTATTTGAATTCAGCCACTTCCTCAAAATTTCCCTCATTTGTCATTAGCTGTCCATTTCCATTATTTAATGAATTTCTACGTGTGACCATATATTTAGTTTTATTGATATTTACTTCCAGTCCTAATTTCTTAGTGTTACTCAATAGTGTGTGCGTGTTGTCCTTTAGTATATCCTCGCTATCGGCCAACAATACTACATCATCAGCATAAACTAACAGCTTATTAATACCATTGAGTTGTAAGCCTTCCTCATTCTCCAAAGATTTAATGGCATGCTCTAGTACAAAATTAAATAGTAGAGGAGATAGTGCATCTCCTTGCTTCAACCCATTCTGGATTTCAAAAGTGTCCGAAAACTGTTTGCCTACACGCACCCTACTTTTTGTGCCATTTAGACATATTCGTATAAGTCTAACTAACTTTTTAGGAATTCCGAACTCCAGCAGGATACTATATAACTTCTCCCTCTTAATTAGGATTTCTTACGGAATAAATTTAATTTTAAAATGTCAATTTCTTATGTTGGCTATCCACTTGAGGGGTAGTGCTGTAGACATTTTTCCAAAAAGGTGCGAATTATCTATCCACAACTGTAGTTTGTTTTTAAATTTGAACTTATAGGCTCAAAAAAATCTCCTTAATAGTGCGTTACCATCGAACTACTGAATTACATATCTCCTCCCCGTATCTATTAATTCCAACGTCATACATTATTCCTTCCAAAGTATTAACTCTTTACATAATTCAGAGAAAGATGAACGTAGGAACAACAACGTATATTAACCTGTTTCTTAATTAAAGGAAAATTAGTAATAACAAAATTTTTAGCTTTTTTTTTTACAAAAGAAGCTAGGTTTCTAATACCGTTCTAAAAATTACCTCCCAATTAAGTAAAATATTTAATTGGAGTGTACAGTACATTTCACAGATAATCCATTCACTTTTTGTTTACACATTAGCATTTCTTTAAAAATTGAATACATTTCGAGAACTCCAGTCTATTCAGGATGTCTGGAGTGTGTATATAAACAAATGCAACAATTAATTTCAGTTGCTTTTTGTTATTAAAAGTTAGAAAATAATTGTTGCATTTGTTTATCTCCACTCTATAACATTCTGAATCAGACATAGCCACACCGTGGGTTTGTTACCAGTTAAATAACATTTCGTGTAACAATGTACTTCGACTGTTTCTTAAGAATAACTTTTTTATCAGCTGATATTCAGTATTCAGGATTTTTATAATAATAAAATATAATCAATTGATCTGACGTTTTCTTTATGAAAATCCATATTCTTTATTTACTAAATCAAAATTTCGAAGTTTTATTGATTTTCTTAAATATTTATTTTAATTAATATTCATGACAGCTGTGTCGATACACTGCATCTTCTACAGATGTATGCCACAAATACAAATAAATTGTCTTATTTATATAAACAAATGCAACTAGGCAACGCTTTAAAAATCAGACAAAAGCAATGTATAAAATATGCTTTTTTTAATAAATGTAATAAGTGATTCAATTAAATACTATTGGTAATTCAATAAATCAAAGAAGAATAATAAGTTATTGAATTCCCAATTGGATTTAAATTATTCACCTCTTTTAAATTTATATAATAATTATATTTTACACATTGCTCTTGTTTAATTTTTAAAGTATTGCCTAGTTACATATGTTTATATAAATAAGAACATTTTGTATCTGTGGCATACATCTGAAGAAGATACAGTGTATCAAAATAGCTGTTATGAATATTTATTTTAAAATATGTGAAAATCTATAAAACTTCGATAAATTTATTTAGTAAATAAATAAAATATAAGATTGCAATACAGATTATATATATTATTCAACTGTTTGTGTGTGAAACAAGATAAGTGACAGAAGTCTTACTTCTCATTATATTGTTCAACTATTTGTATGTGAAATCAAAGCAAAAGACAGTCAGTCATAAGTCTAACGCCTCATACAATGTTGCAAACTTTTTAGCACATAACAATTCTGACTCTAACATTAATCCGTATTGATTATCAGCTGTTTACTTGAAATCTTACGTCATTAATATTTAAATTAAATAGTACTACATAAATGTGTTCATGAAAGTATTATTCATACCTGCCCTTAACCAAAGTTGAAACTAACTTGTTAAAATGAATTTTTTAGCCTGTCTATTAAAATAAACAGTACAGGTTCAGGAAAATATATTTTTTCGTTAATTTGAACCAAGGGTGTATTGTAGTTAACAAGATAACTCAAAACATAATACTGGGTGGAAGTAATGTAAGTGCGTAGATTTTAAGTATGAATTTATTTTTGTGCAAATTCCGAAGATAATCTACAGAAAGATCTGTATGAACTTAACAAAATTACAGAAGAATATGGATTAAAGATATCTACAGAAAAAACAAAAATTATGGCATTTCAAGGTGTAGATCCTGTCAGAAGTAAAATTGTACTGGACAATAAAATTTTGGAGCAGGTGAATAATTGTACATATCTAGGATGCAATATCTCATATGAAGAAGAAAAGGATGTAAATGCAAAAATATCTAAATTTTTAAGAATTTTAGGGTTAATAAATTCTATCTTCAAGCCACAGTTAGTCCAAAAGCATTCAAGACTGAAAGTGTATAAAACACTGGCTCTTCCAACTCTTTTGTATGGTAGCGAAGTATGGACGTTGAAACAGAAGGATATACAGAGACTTAGATCTGCTGAAATGAGATATCTTCGGAGGACTGCAGGATACACACTACTAGATCACAAAAAAATGAAGACATCTTAGAAGAATTACACATGGAATCTTTAGAAAACAAAATTTCTGATTATAAGTCAAGATGGATACAACATGTTCATCGAATGGAAGATCACAGAATACCCAAACTAATGTTAAGATATCAACCCGCAGGAAGAAGAAGACCAGGACGTCCACTCAAAAGACTTCTGGATGGTGTTTCTCTTGAGGCCGAAACAGGTCAACAAATGACCTAAATTCGTGAATGTACTATGATGATGATGATGATGATGATGATGATTTATTTTTGTAACTAGAATAAAATCAATAGTTTCAAAATGCATGGAAATTATACAATTCGTACCTGTTGTATCAGCTGTCCTCAACTAAAACAAATTTCTATTTATAAAACATCATTATTAAAATTAAAATTGTAGACCTTTCAGAAGACAATTTTCCATCATCAGCATCTGTAATGCTACAATAAAATGTCTTACACATTTTAGGTCACAAATATATGGTTTAATAAAAAATATAGAAACTTACATGTGGATTACTACATATTTAATGGTGAATATTGTTCTGATTTTCACACAATGCATAGGAAACTTTTTCCTTTAACATTTTTCTGCATGGCGTCCTTTAGTACAAATTAAATTACAATCGGCACTTTATGTCAGCCGGGTTGTCAGCCCTGCGTGACGGCCGCCTTTACCCCCAGAACAAGCGTCTGGTACTCATTTCCGTTAGAGGCTGAGTCGACCCCAGGGCCATAGTGCCGCCAGAGGGTTTGGGTCAGTTTAAAAATCCTGACCCCAACGGGACTTGAACCCTCGACCCTCCGGCTTGCAGCTCAGTGCCTTAACCACTACGCTACGGCGTGCCCCGAATAAAATGAAGATTTTTATTAATATTAGACAAGGAGAATTGAGAACTTTTCAATGAGCGTATTGCGTATTTTATTAGAAAAATACAGAAGAAAAATTGTTGAAAATACTGAAGAAAAATGGTTTCATTACAGATCTGCTATGTACTGTGTGAAAATCAGACCAATACCCAGCATCACTATAAAGTAATACATTAATGTATTTCTGCATATATTTAGTTTTGTGAAAGAAAACCTACACTTGCGACAGAAAGACCACAAGACTTTTTTATAATACTTACCACAAGGGATTTGAATTAAAATTTGGGCACTTATATTACTTTTACCCGTATAAGTTTCATAACATAGATTATAATACTGTTCTCTGTTATCAAACGTAGTGAACACTTGGAATAAAATATCTTAATTGAGGTGGGTAAAAGCAAAGGAGTATAAGTGCAAAAATTTCAGTATTGAGGAAAATATATTTAAAGTTGAAGTCATATAAGAAAATCATATCTAATTGAAAATTATAACAATCATACTTTATCTACTCCTAACGCATATACTTGAATCCCTTTGCTACTAAATAAAATTATGCTTCAATATTCTGATTATAAACCAAACTCTGTTTTTTAATCGCACCCCTTTGCTTCTAACCGTCTCAGTCAAATTCTTCGTTTCACTTTGTTATTGACCATGTCGTATGGACGATCAAATCATTGCGTATAAGAAATAATAACCACTATAAAATTTAGTGAAATGGGAATGGGTATGCTAAATAGCCGAGGTCAGAAAAGGTACTGTATGTTCTGTAGATCCGGCTGTTGAATTTGTATGAAAAATTGTTGTTTTTTTATAGTCAAATTATTTAATCTAAAATGTAATTTTAATTTTGAAACAAATCCTACATTGAATAAATTAAAATTTAATAAGATACAGACAGCCAATGGCTTGAGAAACTTGCTTCTGGAAGGATCGCGAGAGAAGCTATTGTGAGTGTAGACCATGATTACACTACCCCTTTGTCATTTAAAATCACCCCTCTCCGATGAACCCAGCTATCTAAATCGATACTGCCTTTGTTTGGGATAAACTTCAAAATGAATACTACGTCACCGAACTTGACTAATAAACAAGAAGCTGCAAGTAATTAGGCCTATAACGAGAAAATGCCCATCATTTCAAATGTGAGGAGCTTATTAAAAATGTAGATTCATAATATTTGGTATCTTTTTTCACCTTTTCCCACCTCTCTTTTTTCTGTCCTTTCTCGTAATTTGCCTTTACAGGGATATAATTTTAAAATCGTGATCAATTAATACGTTTTTGACCACACAAGAATTTGAAGTGCTACCCCGGATAAATGTTGAGCTCAGAACCGAGGCCACCCCGTGGACAACATGGACATTTAATACACTCACCCTTGTATTCATAAACTATTAAACAATTGAGTCTAACTTGAAATGCAACTAGCTCACTGGCACAATTGAAACCATTGATTCATGGCGGTGCGGACAGAAGTTCTCCATACATCCCTATCCTGAGCTAATGTTTTTCAACCATCCCCTGATCTACTTTCCTCAAATCATGGTTAAATATATTCTCCTGTAAGAAGTTTCCATGCCCCCTTTCTTTCCCCATTCGTGCCACATGTCCTGCCCATCGCAGTATACGAGACTTTGCTGTTGACCTTTTTATTCAGTCTTGAGGTTCTTTTAAGAGCATTAAATTTTTCAGAATTGGGTTCCACGACTTAAAGTCCGTCTCTAAGGACTTGTCCCTTGGATTTTTCTATCCTGAAATCCATCGACCCATCCGGATTTGATGCACGACCCTCGGGATTATAGGCAAGGAATAGGATTCGTATTTGTATTCATTATTGGAGGATTAACAGACATTGTTCTCGCAAGTTCATTAATTGATATCTATCACGTTATTGCACACTTCCATAACCACTAGACCACCGCGGCCGACAAGCCCTACATTATAGCAAAGTTAAGTATTATATATAATACTAGCTAATACCATACAAAGTAAAATCTGTCTCCAGAATAAAATTTTAGAGATATCTAATCAATTTAAGTATCTTGGATATTATCTCTCTATCTGGGATGAAAAGAATATCCCTGAAAAAATTACTAGTTATAATAAAAGTTTGGAAATTATTAATCAAGTTATGAAACCATCCCTTGTACAAAAAACACCGGATTACGTTTATATAACACTTTGGCTAGACCATTGTTGACCTATGGTAGTGAAGCATGCACACTAAAAAGACAAAATGAAAGTAGAATAATGGATGTGAAATGAGATTCATGCGCAGAAGAGCGGGTTACACCAGATGGGATCGGAAAAGGAACACCGATATCTTAAAATAATTGAAGCCCACGCTAATTTTGGAATATATTAAACGGTACCAACTAAATTGGAAACACCATCTTGAAAGAATGAGTTCAAATCGGATCCCCAAAGCTGTTTATAATTATACACCAAGAGGACGAAGATCACAGGGCCGTCCTATGAAACGCTGGAGGGAAATTTTTCTATAGGATCATAATAGGCCTTGGCCTAATACTTGGAAGGAAGAAGAAAAAGACTAGCTAATACCCGGCGAGCGCTGCTACGCCTAAATAAATGAAAATTAATGTGATTTTATTTTTATTTGAATAAGTAAAAGAAAAAAATAATTATAAATTTACATTTCTTAGATACCCCGTGCTGATTATCCGGCGTTGCTCGATAATCTCCTTATCCCGATCTTCTTGACATAAATGAGCTGAAATACGAAAATTAATGTGTTTTATGTTTAGTTAAATAAGTAAAGGGAAAATTTATATCGTAATTATTTTTAGATACCCCGTGCTGTTTACTCGGCGTTGTTCGGGAATTTACTCATCTTCTTGGCATAAATGAGCTGAAAGACGAAAATTAATGTACTTCTTATTATTAGTTGAATAAGTAAAATGAAAAATAATTATAATTGTATATCGTAATTATATTAACATTCCCGTATTGAGCTTTTTTGTAGAGCTTTTTGAAATATTCAATTCTGTGTACATTAATTTTGTGTATTTATTATGGTTTAGGCAGCGTAAGCCATTTAAGCGTCCAAAAAGCTCCTTTTTTTTCCATCACAAAGGGCAATTTTTAAGGATGTAGGAGTTGGGTATCACAACTCTCTTATAGCCTATGTTCATCCCGGGAATCTTCTGAGCATTTTGCAATAAGCCCCATCACGATCGGATCAACGGTATGGCCGCGCATAAAGTACGAACAAACAAACAAACAGACAGACAAACATTCGTGTATTGACGTAGATCATCATAGACATTCATTCATTTTTATACTGTATATTAGATTAGTAAATAATATATTAATATTGCCTTAAGATGATAAAAAATAGTTTGAAAATCACTGGTACATTGTTTTGATTACGTACGTAAACAATAGACCAACTTGCACTAATGCTTTTCAGATTAATATAATCGTGTTTGAGTCACTAAAACATCGTCACAGCAGTTTGTAGTATAAAAACAAGGCACTTATGGAATGTCTATCTGAAGTTAATTGTGCATTTTCGTGCATCTCGTTCATTATCCATTGTTCCATTCACTCTCATGTTGATAAGGAAACCAGCCAGAACCACGCCTTCATACATAAACAGTTCATTTCGTCATTACACGCATATTCGTTACGTTAGAGGTATGGATGGTTTTACCGTTTCATAAAATATATAAAAATGGTAATTAATTTTTCAATAACCCTACTGATTTTTTCTATTTTTGCAAACAGAATTTAAGGCACTGAATATAAAAAAATGTTAGTATTTTACTTTTAATGAGATATCTCAATTGCATACTTACTTACTCACTGGCACTATCGAACCCGTAGGTTCATGGCCGGGCGGACATAAGCTCTCCATACATCCCTATCCTGATCTAATGCTTTCCAATCATTCCCTGTATAATCTACTTCCCTCAAATCATAGTTAATGTTATTCTCCCACCTCATTCTTGGTCTACCAACTGGGCGTTTTCCCTCTGGCTTTCCTACAAGAAGCTTCCATGCAAGTCTTTCATTCCCCATTCGTGCAACATGTCCTGCCCATCTCAGTCTACGAGTCTTAACTGTTCTTATTATATCTGGCTTCCTATAAAGACCATGTAGTTCATTGTTATTGTAGTCTTCTCCATTCACCTGTCTGCTCATCTCTCTTTGGTCCAAAAATTTTCCTAAGTACTTTATTCTCAAATACTCGTAATCTCCTTTCCTCCCTTAAAGTAAGAGTCCATGTTTCGCAACCATATAATATAACTGGTAGAATAATAGTTTTATATATTTTCAGTTTAACGTTTTTTGAAAGGAGTTTGCATAGGTGTCGAATCTTTATTCAAGGTAACCAAAGTGTTCGAACCACCTTTTTTATTATTAACTAGCGTACCCGGCAGACGTTCTCATGTCATGGGCGGACGATAAAAATATGTTAATTTTTTACCATAAAATTCAGCAATTAGGACATAATTAGATATTATTAAATAAGTTCGCAAGAAAACTTCTTACAACCTTATGTTGTGGCTCAAGAAATGTGAATGATGACGTCACACAGTCATGAATATTAGAATTGTACCCTCCTTTGCAGATAAGTTAAGAACAGTCATATATCAATTATATTAGAGTGAAAAAAAAAGATAAATTGATGACAGTGAGTCAAAACAGTTTTTTTTTTCCTAGCTAGATTTCATTTCTGACCCACTGTGCACCGGTCCCATATTGGCCGACATTCCATGAGAAAAATGTATTCCCCCGTAGAGACTCGGAACCAGCGTAAGCCCCGTAGTTCTGCGCCAAGACTTCTTGCCTTAACCACTCGGCTACGGCGCGAGACTCTTGGTATCAATGAAAGACAAAAATGGTTGTGAATTATCCAAGAGATAAGGGACTATTGGTATCAATGAAAGACAAAAATGGTTTTGTGAGTTATCCGTAAGAGATAAACATATGCTGTCGCGGACTTTTTTGTAGAGCTTTTTGAGATATTCAATTCTGTGTACATTAATTTTGTGTATTTCTTATGGTTTAGGCAGCGTAAGCCATTTAAGCGTCCAAAGGGCTACTTTTTTCACGTTTTCCACTACAAAGGGCGATTTTTAAGGGTGTAGGAGTTGAGTAATCACAACTCTCTTATAGCCTATGTCCATCCCGGGAATCTCCTGAACATTTTGCAAAAAAACCCCATCACAATCGGATCAACGGTATGGCCGCGCATAAAGTACGAACAAACAAACAAACAAACATTAATTTTTATATATAAGATACAGCATGCTCAATTACATGGTAACATTACATGTGTATTCAACCACCTTATTAAAGTCAGAGAATATAAATACTCGCAATTGATTTTTCATTAATTATTCTTTTTCGGTAAAAGACAGATATGCATGTGGAATTTAGTTTCCGTCCAGCCATACTTATTTAAAAGGGAACTTTCAACCTTTGCATGCCGAAAGTTATCTTAAAATTCCTCTCAGAGAAGCGTCACGATAAACTATGGCCGTGTCCAAAATTATCTGCCTGTTTTAACTGCATGGCCCAAAAATCGAAGTTAGAATCCAGCAATGGCAACCCACTGTGCGAACCAAATATACACCCCGCTTGAGAAGAGCGGAGTGGAGTGAGGCGCGGACGGCAGGTTGTGAGGGTTATCCGATCCACCAAGTCAGGAGTTGTAATACTTCCCTGTAGTTTAAATGAGACATTTGACGCTAGAATTTAGTAAAAGTTAAAAGAGGGAGTTATATATATATATATATATATATATATATGTCCACCGCTGTGGTCTCGAGGTTGCGTGCTGCCTTGTCACGCAGCGGACCCGGGTTCGATTCCCGGTCGAGACAGGCTCATGGGTGAGGTTATTTCGGGGTTTTCCTCGCCTGTAAGACAAATGTCAGGAAGCTTAGGGCCCAACGGTCCCCGAAAATCATCCGGCCATCATCATCAACATCATCCTTCACCGATGTGGAAAGCAATGGGAAGCAACCACACCTGTAATTCCCTAGTAAAGCTGCAAAGCATAGCATGAAAATGCTATGATTGCAGTGAAATGCCTGCCCGAGGGTAGAATTACTGTAGATGGATATATATACACACGACCTTGGTATATCACAACGTTTCTCTGGGAGAAATTCCAAGGTGGGTTTTGGCGTGCAATGGGTGATAGTTACCTTGTTAAAAATATTTCAATACAAGATTATTATAATCATAGCCTGTAATATGTTCAGTGATCTTTCTTATATGTTTGGCAGATGAACTCCTAAATTATTCAAATTATTGACCCCAAATTGATTTTAATTATTTGATAGGCCTTGGCCTAATACTTGAAAGGAAGAAGAAGAAGACATACATTTGATCGCCTTTTTTTATCACCCCACAAATAAAATAAAAAATATTTCTCAATGTTGAACAGAACATTTCTGAGAGAGTTACTAGGCACAGGGTTTACAAATGTTTCTTTTCCATTTACGTCCAGAGACACTCTAAGGAATATGCTTAAAATACATTGAAAGACTCCAGTCAGATACCTGAGTTTAAGGCTCATATTCGGCAGGTTCCAACTTAAAGTCTAATAATGGCCAAGCTATGCTTAATTTGTTTTTTTCCTTTCGGTACTTTACCTTAGTAGTCAAGACAACTTTGGGATTGCTTGGAATCAAACGGGGTACCCTGTAGCATAGTTGGTTAAGGCTACAGATCGGAAGGACGAGGGTTTGTGTCCGGGTGCAGTGAATATTTTTAAACTGACCCAAATCTTCTGGTGGCACCATGACTTTGAGATCGACTCAGCCTCTAACTGAAACGAATACCAGGTTGAGAACGACCGTCACGCTGGGTTGAAAACTCGTCCAACATCAAGTGCTGATGTTTAGAAAAAGCGGGAGCCTTAACCTCTTACTACCCCAAGGGTCTCCTATTGCCTGTAGTGGGATCACTTTACTTTTTTGTTATTTCATCAGTCGTCAGAACTAATTTTGGATTTTTCCCCCGATTTTACAATATCATTAGGCCTAAGAATAAATCTGTGAAATTCCATAGAAAATACATGACTACACAGCTATAGCTTCAACCAAATATCAGTGTTACCAATTTACAGGGTTTTCCATTAAATCTGGTGGTTTTGTGTTTCACCTAGATGGAAATTTTCCCTTTACAGTGGCTAATATTCGAGCAACATTTGTATATGTTCTAATGAGATCCTGGCATATTATTTCCCTAATGCTTGTACCATTCTAATTTAAATTATCAAGTTAATTTCATATAATATTTTAATTGTTATTTGGATTCTGTCAACCACACTCCAGATGTATTGTTTGTTATAAGCCTACGTATAATCTATCTTACAGTAATTTCAGACTTCAAACCAGTGATTAAACGTCTTAAATTAAGAATTAATTATGTTTTTCTTCATTAAATAATTCAAGTTATTGCTTATGATATGACAAAACAAGATTATTTAGAACGATGCAGATTGTGAAATGTATGCATTAGAACTGTATTAGTAATTCCCTTTTTGAACAGCATGCAAATGGATCCAACACGTTCCTTGTTTGGAAACTGCAGGCTGCATCCTCATAACATCTCTGATATACCAAAGTTCGAATAATTACAATATGTAAATTAAGTAATAATATATATTTTAAAAATAATAGACTTGGCCGTTTGAAGTGGACTGGATACATTAATAAAATTCCAAATAATAGAAAGGCGAACAAATCTTCTGTTCGCAACCTCAAGGAACCAGATCGATAGGAATACCTGGGAATAGATAGTGGGATTGTATGCACAGCGACCTGAAAAATTGTAAACTATTGGGAACAGTATATTGACTTAGGCTTTCACGGCCGGAGTTAGTATGATGATCTTGTAAAAGATTTCCGGGCTGTTGACCATGGCCTTGAGGCTTGCAGTTCACCTACCATTCGCCAGAGACTGCGTCCGGCATCCTCAAGGGTTGTTTTGAAACTGGCTGACTGATATATTGACTTAGGCTTTCACGGCCGGATTTAGTGAATTAGAAAGATCTTGTAAAAGATTTCCGGGCTGTTGGCCGTGGTCTTGAAGCTTGTAGTTCCCCGACGTTTCAAGACAATCATTGAGGATGCCGGACTTCGTGGAACTACAAGCCTCAAGACCACGGCTAACAGCCCATAAATACAGCGTGCCACAAATACAGTATCATACTTTGAACTACTACTACGTAGCTTTGGACAATAGTATTTAAATGAAATTGGTGACAAAAGAGAAATTCAAAACGCTTTGTGCATGTTAACAATGTCAACAATGGAGAATAATGGACAACAATACAGAAACTAAACTAAATTTAATCATGTTTTTTGTGGTCGATATGGGTTCATTGTTGGATATTTAGCAGACAGGTTAAGTGTGAATGTCTGCAGCGTCACTCGTGGGGGCCACATCCAATGTCTATGAAGTGTAGCAAAAACATTTTGAGTTTCTCTTTTGATTGTCACCAAATTTCATTTAGATACGATTATCCAAAGCGACGTGGTGGTAGTTTAAAGTATGATGCTATATTTGTGGACACGTTGTATTTTACAAAATCATCATAATTGGGAACAGATTTGTGTGCAGAGGAATGCCTGGAGGTGGCTCATCGAGGAAGCGAAAATTCGTTTTGAGCTGATGTGCTACTCAAGTAGATGGAAGTTTTGCTTTGAAATTGAATACAAAGTCCCCATTTATAATTTGAAGGCTTCACGTCACATTGTCATTATTTAATTGGAGATTAAGTGAAGTGAGCAGGGAATTATAATATTACAGAGGAAGATATTGTTGGACATGTAAGCATTTTGCTTAAAGGGATATTATCTTTATTGAAGCGACAAAGTTTTCTGCTCGTACAAAATGAAAGAGCGCATATTTTAATCCGGATATTGTCTGTTATTTCTCTTGTGAAATATTGTCATTCTCTCTTCCTTTTAATTTTATAATGGCAGCAGAATATTACAGACTAAAGAATTTCACTCTCGCACATTTATTTATATTTATTTTTTAATTTTTACTTATTTTATTGGGGGCGCGCCGTAGAATAGTGCCGGAAGCCAGATGGTTCGAATCCCAGTGAGGTCAGGATTTTTAAACTGACCCAAAACCTTCTGACGGCACTATGACTCTGGGGTCGACTCAGCCTCAAACGGAAATGAGTACAAGCTTGTTCTGGGGGTAAAGGCGGCCGTCACGCAGGGCTGGCAACCCGGCTGACATAAAGTATCGATTGTCTAGAAAAAGTGGGAGTCTTAACCTCCTACTACACCTAGGGCCTTCTAAGGCCTGTAGTGGGATCACTTTACCTTTACTTATTTTATTAAACCCTGCATTTTTATTTTTATTTTAAAGGAATGGGAAATACGGTAAGTGTAATACTATGTCAGTATTTTTATGTAGGTCAATAGACTATCTACGACTATTCGATCCAGGTGGACTAGAAGTTATCATGCTCGCTTCTGGTTCTAAAGATCGCTGTTTCATACCCGGCTGGATCGATGATTTTTCCAGCGCGTAAAAATCTTGAGTATAGTTACTTTCGGAAATTAACTAGGCTTGATTCCCGTGTCGTAGAAACGTTATTAAAAAAACTCCGAGAGAATGTGTCGGTCTTTCACACTCACATTTGCATTACAATGTTAATGTTCTTACATTTCAAGGAGCGTCGTTAAATAAAATAACGCATAGCACTGATATAAGCCGAGATATTTGTAAATTACTAGCTAATACGCGGCGTACGCTGCTATGCCTAAATAAATTAAATGTTAAGGGTTAATTGAATAGTATGGTATATACAGCGGCAAACAAAATGTGGCGGTTGCTACAATTAATTTTGAATTTCGAATTTCAGGTAAACCCCCACTTATAAAGGTCGGATTTTGCTGATTTTTGAATAATACGTACTTCGATTTATTTTAATAGGATACACTGAGTTTCGTTGTGAAACGTTAAAAATTGCAATCGCTAGAGCGATTTCAAACATTTCCTTGCAGTTAAACTTCTATACCAAATATATTGAGTACATAACAGATAGCGGCTAAACACTCGCCGTACCTGAAAACCTGTATGTACAAATTTTCACGAAGATCGATTGAACAGTTTAGAAGTTTCTAAAGCATAAACATACGCAGGATGAATTTTTATACACTAGTGTCCAAAAAAACAGTTAAGTATCGTAGACTGCGATGGGCAGGACATGTTGCACGTATGGGGAATGAAATACTTGCATGGAAGCTTCTTGTAGGAAAGCCAGAAGGAAAACGCCCAGTTGGTAGACCAAAAATGAGGTGGGAGAATAACATTAACTATGATTTGAGGGAAGTAGATTACACAGGGAATGATTGGAAACCATTAGCTCAGGATAGAGATGTATGGAGAACTTATGACCGCGCGGCCATGAACCTACGGGTTCGATAGTGCCAATGAATGAGTCAGTCAGTCAGTGTCCAAAATTAAAGCAACAAACTGAAATTTCGCCTTCCTGTGTCCAATATACAATAGAATAGTACCAAGTAGCAATAGAACGTAAGCAAATGTCTGTATAATCATATCCTCTATGTGAGATAGCATTCCTGTCTTTGTAGAATCATTGAAGTGATAACATCAGTGCACCTATCAAAGAGTACTTTATGTTTACTCTCTTTAGTTCCACTTCAGCATTCACTGTGTAAACATTCAGGTGCAGTATGACACAGAGAAGACGCCAGGCAGACTCCCTGCGTTGTAGGATGATAGGGAGAATATAAGCTGGACAGTCTCTAGCTGATGTGGCCAATAGGTTATGTGTATCGTTCTATTGTTTCCTGGATGTGGCAACAGTTTGTAAAGGTAGAAAATGAAATCCGAAGACCAGGGCAAGGACGACCAAGAGTCACCACACAAAGAGAGGATCGTTACTTGACAATAAGGGCAAGACGGAACAGTGTTGTACTGTACAACAACTGGCATCTGACCTCACAGCATCCACCGGAAACACTTGTATCGCGACAAACAGTGTACAGAAGGCTTCATCAGAGAGGTCTTTACTGTCGAAGATCCGCTGTATGTGTAGCCCTGACACGTGATCACCAAAAAAGACGTCGAGAATGGAGCCAACAACATGTCAGTTGGATGGACGAACAGTGGACTAATGCTCTCTTTACAGATAAGTCCAGATTCGGTCTTCAGAGCGATTCTTGACGGATTCGCATTTGGAGAGAATCTGGAACACGATTTCGGCCATCAAACATTCTGCAAAGATACTCATATGGAGGTGGATCAATAATGGTGTGGGCAGACATTATGATAACTGCTCAAACACATCTGCAGGAAGTTGTATGGTAAACCGACAAGGTTTAACCGCTGCCGGGTATCGTGACGAGATCTTGTTACCTCATGTACGCTTGTTTCGAGATACTTTGGGTCCAGACTTCCTGCTGATGGACGTTAATGCTCATCCACACAGAGTAAATTGAAGACATTGCTGGAATGGATTGGCCTGCTTGGTCTCCCGACTTAAATCCGATAGAGCATGTTTGGGATATGCTAAAGAGACGATTTGCTTCACGACATCATCCATCAATCACTCTTGAGGACTTGAGAGTTGCTCTGCAGGAAGAATGGACGTTCATACCTCAAAATCAGATTGATGACCTCTTTTGCAGCATGCACCGTCGTTGTGAGACCTGTGTTGCTGCCAGAGGTGATACCACGCCATATTGAGCACTTGTAACCACATTTCTCGATACTGAGTGTGAACTTATGATCACTTTAAAAAGAAGAAAACCATTTTTATTTCTGTTATTTCATGAAACATTATGTTAGAATGTTTACTGAGTTTAGTCCTTTAGTTCTAGTGTGAGCCAGTAATATTTGTGGCACACATTAAGATAGAAAGTAAACATTTCAGTTTGTTGCTTTATTGTGGACACTAGTGTATATAAATATATGAAGAATGAAAATCTAAGCGTTAAGAGAAAAATAGAACTGTCAGTGGTTTAAAAATATTGAGTTTTGTATTTTACGCAGCTTGCTGGTGACAGAAGAGGAATATTGCAACATGACGTGGAATTGTCACATTTCTTTCGTTTAAAATTGAAAAGTACTCTTTGATATGCCCTTTGTTAGAATTCCAGTAAAACAATAGCATAGGTCTATTAAAAGTATATTCATACAGTGGATTATCTGTGAGTAAACATGGGGTAAACATCAAATGTTTCTGTACTTCATCAAATTATATCTCATTTTATTTTAAAGAAATATAATACAGAGAGTCCGTATTAATATAGTATGTGCGAAAATTTTAAAAACAAATAATAATAATAATAATAATAATGATAATAATAAAAATGATAATAAAAATGATAATAATAATGATAATAATGATAATGATAATAATGATAATGATAATAATGATAATGATAAATAATGATAATAACGATAATGATAATAATGATAATGATAATAATGATAATGATAATAATGATAATGATAATAATGATAATGATAATAATGATAATGATAATAATGATAATGATAATAATGACAATGATAATAATGACAATGATAATAATGACAATGATAATAATGACAATGATAATAATGACAATGATAATAATGACAATGATAATAATGACAATGATGATAATGACAATGATGATAATGACGGTAATGATAATGACGGTAATGATAATAACGATAATGATAATAATAATAATAATGAAAATAATAATTAATAATGATAATAATAATTATAATGATAATAATAATTGTTAATAATGATAATAATTGTTAATAATGATAATAATAATTGTTAATAATGATAATAATAATTGTTAATAATGATAATAATAATGTTAATAATGATAATAATAATGTTAATAATGATAATAATAATTGTTAATAATGATAATAATAATTGTTAATAATGATAATAATAATTGTTAATAATGATAATAATAATTGTTAATACTGATAATAATAATTGTTAATAATGATAATAATAATGTTAATAATGATAATAATAATTGTTAATAATGATAATAATAATTGTTAATAATGATAATAATAATTGTTAATAATGATAATAATAATTGTTAATAATGATAATAATAGTTGTTAATAATGATAATAATAATGTTAATAATGATAATAATAATTGTTAATAATGATAATAATAATTGTTAATAATGATAATAATTGTTAATAATGATAATAATTGTTAATAATAATAATAATAATAATTGTAATAATAATAATAATAATTGTTAATACTAATAATGTTAAAATAATAATAATTGTTAATAATAATAATAATAATAATTAATAATAATAATAATAATAAAGAGCCGGACATCTTAGACATTATGGAAAAGAAAAGATTAGTGGTATGGCCAAGTCTAAAGAATGCCAGAGCAAAGATTGACTAAAATTGTTATGAAATGGATTCCAATGGAAAGGAAGAAGACTGAAGAAAAACTTGGATAGAAGGGGTACAAGCGTATGAATATCAGAGGATTGGAGGAAGATCAATGGATGGACAGAGAGGAATGGCGTTTGGTTTCCGGAAGATGGAGGCAGATGCCATGATACCGGATGAATAATAATAATAATAATAATAATAATAATAATAATAATAATAATAATAATAATAATAATAATAATAATAATGTTTTATTTAAGCTGGCGACTTAAGGCCATAAGGCATTCTATTCCACTCAACCAGCGATTAATAAATTCACACAAAAATTAAATACTTATTGCAATTTAAAAAGGAAATAAAATATAGACTAAACAAAGCACAAAGCGGATGTGGTCTAATATTAGGTAACACTAACAAAACATGGAATAGAAATAAAATAAAATAAGAAAAGCTTCCTAGATCAATATTTATAGGTGTATATAAAATGCTGAATGTAGTTGTTATTCAGGTAGTATTTTCATTATGTGGAACTTAAGATATCGATGTAAATAATGATAGTGACTGAGAGTCCCTCACCTGAGTCAGTGACTGAGAGTCCCTCACCTGAGTCAGTGACTGAGAGTCCCTCACCTGAGTCAGTGACTGAGAGTCCCTCACCTGAGTCAGTGACTGAGAGTCCCTCACCTGAGTCAGTGACTGAGAGTCCCTCACCTGAGTCAGTGACTGAGAGTCCCTCACCTGAGTCAGTGACTGAGAGTCCCTCACCTGAGTCAGTGACTGAGAGTCCCTCACCTGAGTCAGTGACTGAGAGTCCCTCACATGAGTCAGTGACTGAGAGTCCCTCACCTGAGTCAGTGACTGAGAGTCCCTCACCTGAGTCAGTGACTGAGAGTCCCTCACCTGAGTCAGTGACTGAGAGTCCCTCACCTGAGTCAGTGACTGAGAGTCCCTCACCTGAGTCAGTGACTGAGAGTCCCTCACCTGAGTCAGTGACTGAGAGTCCCTCACCTGAGTCAGTGACTGAGAGTCCCTCACCTGAGTCAGTGACTGAGAGTCCCTCACCTGAGTCAGTGACTGAGAGTCCCTCACCTGAGTCAGTGACTGAGAGTCCCTCACCTGAGTCAGTGACTGAGAGTCCCTCACCTGAGTCAGTGACTGAGAGTCCCTCACCTGAGTCAGTGACTGAGAGTCCCTCACCTGAGTCGGAAGTAGAATTCCATGCTCTAGTCATAGATATTTTGTAATATTTAGAGTATAAAAATGCCCTGTGCTGTGGTATCGAAAGTGAAGAAGTATCTTGTGATATTGCGCCTAAATTGTAATGAGCCGATAATTTTTTTTAGCGCGTTGATTAATAAATTGGTAAATGTGTGTGCAGAATTTGGAATCACAAACTTCTTGACATTAATATAATCAAAATGATGTGCGCTTTTAGTCGCAAATAAATGATTTTCTCGAGAAAAAAAGTAGTGAATTTTATAATTAAATCAGTGTCATTATACAATCCGGGGATTCACATAAGCACCCTATACTGAGATAATATTTTCAACCATTCTCATAAGTAATGCCACGAGTGATTTCCAATTTATCTAGAGGATTTCGAAATCAAGAGTGGCATTTGTTAGGACTGTCTAACGAATAAAATTAAACTGCTTACTCACAAATCAGTACTTAAATATAGTTATTTTAAAATAGTTATATATTTAATGTAAACGGCAATGTTTGAAAACAAATGAGAAATGTTTGGTTGTTTCATTTGTTCATCACTGCAACCTGATCATATTATTTATTGCCAAATACGATCGCAATATTGTAACAATGCACGCTAATGGAGAATTAATGAAACACATCAAACTGTATATTTTAATCAACATTATAGGTAACAAATTTACTTTTTTTTGTAAACAATTCGGTAAAATCAAAGAATCTGTTCATTATTTGCTATATTCAATGTATTTGTTGGAGAAAAATAATGCTCTGAGCTGTTCAGAAAAAAATAAAGCTGGTAAAGAGAAATCGATAAAGTGCGAAATGAAACACGACTGTTATTGGTTGTCAATCAAAATTCATTGAAATGTGATTGGTCGTTGACTATCATTTGGGACACGAGTTAAATAGTCTATATAATTTGACTCCCTCAAATCATGGTAAATAGTATTCTCCCACATTTTTCTTGGTCTATGTACTGGGCGCTTTCTCTCTGGCTTTCCAACTAGAAGTTTATATATTCCTCTTCCATTTCCTATTCGTGCTACAAATCCTTCCCGTGGTAGGATATAAGATTTAACAATTCTTATTATGTCTGGTTTCCATAAAGATCATGTAGCTAACTGTTATGTAGTTTTGTCCATTCACTTGTCTGTTCGTCTCTTTGGTCTAACATTTTTCGAAGCATTTTATTCTCAAGCACTCCATAGTGTTTTCTCCTCTCTTAAAGTAAGATTTCTACGTTCGGAATTCATACGGTATAATTCGAACAATAGATTTTTTATGTATTTTTATTTCAGCAATTTTTTAAGGAGTTGAGATGGCAAGAGTTCCCGTTATGAATATTAGGATTTTTTTTTTTCAGAGTTGAGCCTATGTTTAAATTCTTCCTGCATCTCATTCCTTTTAGTAATTATAATTCCTACATACTTGAATTCAGCCACTTTTTCAAATTCCTTAAATCAGATTAATTATCCATTCTCATTTAGTAATCTTAAGTACCAATTTTGACACAAGCACAATCTCCTGAAGATGTCACCCACAGAAGGTGATGAAACATCGAGAAGACAATATTACAAGACACGGCCAAGAATCGCGGAAAGATATTTTAATATAAATATATTAGGCCTATTATTTAAACTTTCTGCTAAACCAGTGATAAAACTATCCACTTTACACCCACCGAGAACTGGAGCTTAAGAGCAGAGTATATCTTTCCAGTTTTTTTGTGCGCCAGCTGGATCCCTTGAGCATGTTATAACACAAGAATAAATTCAAAATTAGCTCACTTAGCAGATTGCTGTTAAAGTTAGTAATTGGATACGAGTTTTAATGCACGCGCAGGTATGTAGTGGGTACCCCACCCGCGGGCTCCATGAGGGAGAGGTTGAAGCGTGTGATACAATTATAACACGTGTAGAGGCTCAGGTGTGTATGCCTAGCGCTTCTCAACATTCATATGTTTGTTCACCTTTTCAATTCAATTACGACTTTTTAAAAAGTACTTTTTTTCTTTCAAATCTCGTGAACCTTCTCATAAAATCCCGTCTAGTTTAATGATTTTGTTAGGACATTTTCACATTCTCAGTTATTATTATTATTATTATTATTATTATTATTATTATTATTATTAGTTTTATTTTTGTGGTGAAACAATTTATTGAAAAAAATAATAACCGACAAGTTCATTTCACATTTGTGGATTTAGAAAAAGCACATGACACTGTATATCTATAAAACATTAGAAAGATATGGACATAAGCGATACAACTATTAATTCAATAAAAATGTGTATAAAATGCAGTATCTAAAATTAAAATTGGAAAATGTGTATCAAATGAAAATTAAAAGTAACAAAAGGTCTTCGTCAAGGTTGTAGCATATCAATCACATTAAGATATTATACATAAAACCATCAATCTAACTGGAGCAAAAAAAATGTTCAGGAATGGGAGTAAGGAGAGTACCAGTTGGAGATGAATCAACAATATATACACTTTTTTTTTGTTTTGCGGATGACCAGATAATAATTGCTCAAGAATATGAAGGTATGTAGCTTATATTCTGAAAATTATTGGACGAATACGATAACTGGGGTTTGAAAACAAATTTAGAAAAATACATTTTATATGGGATGTGGAGCAGAAAGCGAAGATTTAATATTAGAAGATCAAAACGGATATTTTAGAGGATCTGGTGAATTTGAGTATCTGGGAGTAAAATTAGATGAAGATGATAAACAAGAAAGTGATATTAAGAACAGATCAAATAAAACCAGAAAAAATAAGTTACAACGATATGATTCAGCAGTGAGAATTATGGTCACATATGGAGCTGAAGTTTGAAAATTCAACAAAAACTTAGAACAAAAGCTTATGTCGATGGAAATGGATTTTATAAGGAGAGCAGCAAGATATTCAAAATGAGAAAAAATAAGAAATACTGTCATACGAGAAGAAACGAATATTAGATATTCAATAGTAGACAATAAGTTATAAGATATAAGCAATGGTATGGACGTGTACGACGAATGGAAGAATTAAGGTTACCCAGAAAAACATTGGAATGGTGTCCACCTGGAAGAAGAAGGGAAGGAAGACCTCGAAACTCATGAATGCAAGAAATAAGAACTGGAATGAGAACATAAGTAAAATTATTTTATCGTTGTCGTTATTCTCTCTCTCTCTCTCTCTCTCTCTGTCTCTCTCTCTCTCGTCTCTCTCTCTGTCTCTCTCTGTCTCTCTCTGTCTCTTCCTCTCTCTCTCTCTGTCTCTCTCTCTCTCTGTCTCTCTCTGTCTCTCTCTCTCTCTCTCTCTCTCTCTGTCTCTCTCTCTCTCTCTCTGTCTCTCTCTGTCTCTCTTCTCTCTCTCTCTGTCTCTCTCTGTTCTCTCTCTGTCTCTCTCTCTCTCTCTCTCTGTTCTCTCTCTGTCTCTCTCTGTCTCTCTCGTCTACCTCTCTCTCTCTCTCTCTCTGTATCTCTATGTCTCTCTACTCTCTCTTGTTCTCTCTTCTCTGTCTCTCTCTGTCTCTCTCTCTCTCTCTGTCTCTCTCTCTCTCTGTCTCTCTCTCTCTGTCTCTTCTCTGTCTCTCTGTCTCTCTCTCTCTCTCTGTCTCTCTCTGTCTCTCTCTGTCTCTCTCTCTCTCTCTCTGTCTCTCTCTTGTCTCTCTCTCTCCCTGCTCTCTCTCTCTCTCTCTCTCTTGTCTCTCTCTGTCTCTCTCTCTCTCTCTGTCTCTCTCTCTGTCTCTCTCTGTCTCTCTCTCTCTCTGTCTCTCTCTCTCTCTGTCTCTCTCTCTCTGTCTCTCTCTGTCTCTCTCGTCTCTCTCTGTCTCTCTCTCTCTGTCTCTCTCTCTGTCTCTCTCTCTGTCTCTCTCTCTGTCTCTCTCTGTCTCTGTCTCTCTCTCTGTCTCTCTCTCTGTCTCTCTCTCTCTCGCTCTCTCTCTCTCTCGCTCTCTCTCGCTCTCTCTCTCTCATTACTTTAACTTCCTGAATTTAATTAGATCAATCGACCTCTCCCACTCTCATCAGATGCCCAAAACATTCCAGTCTCTTGCTTTCAATTGATTTTAGTATGGATCCTTCTTCATGCATTTTTTAAATTTACGAATATCACAAAGAAATTAAATTCAGGCTTATTTCTAGAAATGCATGCTATTATGCATTACAGTGATTCTTGTCCCAACTTCTCTAAAATACAGTTAAAATGAAAATACATAAAACTGTCATCCCAGTTTTATTATATGTAAGCGAAACATGGACTCTAAGGGAAGGGAAAAGATTACAAGTATTTGAGAATGAAGTTCTTATATAATTTTGGACCAAGGAGAGATGAACAGACAGGTGAATGGAGAATACTAAATAACAGTGAACTACATGATCTTTATGAAAAATCAGATATAAAAAGAACATTTAAGTCTCATAGACTGCGAACGCAGGACATGTGACACGAAGAAAAAAGGCTTGGAAACTTCTTGTAAGAGAACTAGCGGGAAAGCGCCCAATAGGTGTGCCAAGAACAAGTTGGAAGAATAATAATATTAACCATGATTTGAGAGATGTAGATTATACAGGGGACGATTGGAAAACATTAGCTCAGGATAGGGATGTATGGAGAGCTATCTTAGCGTTTGAATCAACTCACGGGTTTGTTAGTGCCAGTGGATTGGTCAGTTAGTCCTCATAAAATTAAAATTGATTCCAGTTTCTCGTGTAGGGAAAATTCGTTGGGAGGTTGAGATTTTGAAAGCTGATACATCTTACGGGTTCTTAAGTCTATTAAATCACATTGTAAATGTAAATTACTGTTACGTGGCCTTTATTAAGAAAGTGAAACCTGCCTGGCCTCTAGGGAAATTTATGTTCGCAAAGTTACAAAAAATGGTAATCTCCGTATAGAATTTTTTTTTATCTAACCTTGCTTGAGAACCTGTCTGAAAGAAAAGTTTAAAATTACCTCTCTTTCTCTCTGTCTCACTATGTTTCTCTTTCTCTCTTTGCATTTTCAATCTACAAAAAAAAAATGAATTCGCCAAAGAGTTGGCAGTTGAAATCAGCCTGGGAGTTCTCTAATTCAATTCCTCATATTTTTAGAAATATATCCATCGTTAGATGTCTTCTTCTTATTCCGTCCAAGTATTAGGCCAAGGCCTGTTACGATCCTATAGAAAATTTTCCCTCCAGCGTTTCATAGGACGGCCCAGTGATCTTCGTCCTCTTGGTATATAATTATAAACAGCTTTGGGGATCCGATTTGAAACTCATTCTTTCAAGATGGTGTTTCCAATTTAGATTGGTACTGTTTATTAATATATTCCAAAATTGGCGTAGTAGGTCTTCAATTCTTTTAAGATATCGGTTGTTCCTTTTTCCTATCCCATCTTGTGTGTAACCCGCTGTTCTGCGCATGAATCTCATTTCATAAGCCGTTATTCTGCTTTCATGTTGTCTTTTTAGTGCCCATGCTTCACTGCCAAGGTCAACACTGGTCTAGCCAAAGTGTTATATAAACGTAATCTGGTGTTTTTTGTACAAGGGATGGTTTCATAACTTGATTAACAATTCCCAAACTTTTATTATTATTATTATTATTATTATTATTATTATCGTTAGATGTAGTTTGATTAATAACCCTTCATCTGTTTAATCACTTATTAATATATATTCTTCATTCATAAATTGTCGACCGCGGTGATCTACTGGTTAAGTTTCTTTGTTTTTAATTCCGAAGGTCGCGGGTTCAAACCCAGCCCTGATCGATGAATTTTTAGGATGAAAAAATCCAGGGAACGAGTCCTCTGGGAGTCCCGCGCCGTGGCCGAATGGTTAAGTCAAGAGGCCTTGACACAGAACTACGGGACTTGCGCTGGCTAGGTTCTAAATTTTCTTATGGAAATCCTACATCGTGAGGAATTTTGGTAGCTACAGTCAGATTCAACTCAGGAAGTTACTGTGTGTTTGGAATAGGGAACTGGGTTGCCATTTTAACGGTGTTTTCTTGAGAGAAATCCTTAAAAAAACTGAAGTATGCAAAACAGCAGGTACAGAGTTGTAAGTTGTAGCCGTCCAAGCCATCCCCTCTTAAAGAAAAAAAAAAACAGTTACCACTTGTCACTGAGCTCGTGCGGACCTGTACTATCCTGTGTGAAAATGTCGGCTCGCATTTTTACTATAAAACTAGTCTGCATGCCGTAAAAGAAAAATTATGTTTTTTAAATGTATAGTACATAGATTTGGAAAACGTACTGCTAACCTTGCCCCTCCACCCCTCCCTAAACAAACAAATACCATTATTATACTGCAGCCACTGATTCTCCGGTCCTGACATTTTCACGACAGTGTTGCCGATATGGATATTCAGTGGGTGTGGCCGCTTTATGTATGCGATTAGCAGACATACAACTGACAACATCTCAGCAATTTCAAACCTCACTAGCGTGCAATAGCTGCGTCAAGAGCAGTGATTGGTTGTGGCAGACATCTACTCTCACTGCAACCATTTTCTTATTGGCAGTAGAGGGCGAATTCTCTCTTTACCCCTCGTATAACCCAAACTTCAGAGCTGGATACAGTATATGGCGGCTGGGGTATATGAGTTTGGCAACATCTACCCCCTGTACGTAGGGGGACACTGGCTTAGCCCGTAAGGTTTGCAGTAACTTCCTGGGTTGAATTAGAGTGTATAATAAGTAGCGTAGCTACACAAAATTCCTCACGATGTTGGATTTCCATGAGAAAATTTCTTCCCCCAGTAGCGTGTCTCTTGTTTCATTGAGTGAGTGTGTTGACTAGTGTAACCGCTGATTGTTAATTTCATCTATTAAATAAAGTAGTCATAATGAAGGAATACACTCATGACACCTAAGGACGAATAAGGGTATAATAAATTAATTTGATCTATTAACTCCTAACAAAGGAGAAGCTATGACTGAACACTGAGCTACGCCTTTATAGATAGGCAATAAATAGCAGCTCTAGGTTGAGAAAACCAGCTGTAATGGCTGCGGGACTCATGCTGACCACGTATCACCGCTATACTAGAAGGATGATTGTCTACCTCTGTGATTAACACATGTAGATGTGATGCCAGCAGCGGGCTGTTAGACCAAGGGCCTTCTATTCATGTCGCGCCATGGGAGGGACTTTAAGTCGTGGTCCCAAGTCTGTAGAATTACGTGCTCCTAAAGAACCTCAAGCCTTATTTTTTTATTTAGGAATATTCCACAATACAGTGTTTCTCCTTCAACCCAAAGTGATTTGTCGCCAGAGATTCCTGTATAGAGCATCTTCTTCCCTCAGATCTCTAGCTTCCATACTTCTCCTCACTCCATCCATCAAACATTCTCTAGGTCTGCCTCTTCACTACTTAATAAATATATCTTAGCAATGTTTAATCGACCATCGTCCATCCGAGTATAGGTTAGATCTTCTTTAATTAGGAAGGATATAGTGCAGTTTTTATTTTATAGAGACGTGAAGTTGGATATACCATTTGTGGAGATATATATATATATATATATATATATATATATATATATATATATATAGATTGTATGTAAATTCTGATACCCCATATCCAGTAAAGAGAAGCAACTTCTGAAATCTAGAATATATTTTTCAAGATTATTCTAGGGCATTCGATAAGTGATAACAACACTGCTGTAAATCAAGCGATCCTACTGGTGATCATTGTAATTTTGTAATATATTGTTGAAGATTTGTTGCTGTATAAATATGTTATATTGAAAGTAGTTCACCTCTGTGATCTCGAGGTAGCGTGCTGCCTTGTCACGCAGCGGGCCCGGGTTCGATTCCCGGTCGGGACAGGCTCCTGGGTGAGGTTTTTTCCGGGGTTTTTCCTAAACTTTAAGGCAAATGTCAGGAAGCTTAGGGCCCGACGGTTCCCGAAAATAATCCGGCCATCATCATCATCCTTATTATTATCATCATCATCCTTCACCGGTGTGGAAAGCAAAGGGAAGCTACCTAATTCCCTAGTAAAGCTGCAAAGCATAGCATGAAAATGCTATGATTGCAGTGAAAGACCTGCCCTAGGGCAGAATTACTATGGATGGATGTTGAAAGTCTTGAAATAGTAATATTTTGTGAATATATTAAGCGTTTTTCACATTTAGTAAGTAAAACCGACCTAAAAAGATATTCAGGAGGAAAAAAAAGATGTTCAGTAGAATTTCTTTAGAAGGTGGAATTTGGAAATACTCGGAACATCCATTAAATTCACCAGACTGGAGACCTTGACACTATAAATTGTTCTTAAAGATCAAAGAACTCCTAAGACGCATTATATTTCAATCAAAAATTGAAATCCAAAATCTCTAGATCGATCAGATGAGATAGATATCCAGAAATGGTGCTGCAGATGAAGTGCGCCATCTTCGAAGAATTTGATAACATATAGTTGACTTGGCAAGAGATATAAATAAAGTTCGTAATGTCAAAAATAATCTAAATTATTTTTTGTGATATTATAAGTGTTATTACTTATCGAATGTCCTAATACATTTTTGTTTAAATCTTCATAGTGTTCAATACTAATAAAATTCATTGTTAAAACCGTTGAGGTGGAGAGTCATAAAATAAGTTAAAATATACCTTCTTAGGTAAAATCCGTCGTCCTCAACTTATACAATATGTAATCTTTATGCCTATAGGCCTTTCAGAACATCCGTTCCATCTTCAGCAGGTCACTCTTCGCTACAACATCCAGTATGATGGTTGATGCTGCTGGTCCTAATGTGGTGGTGTGTCGCGAGTCACAACACCACCATATTAGGACCAGCAGCATCAACCATCATACTGGACGTTGTCGCGAAGAGTGGCCTGCTGAAGATGGAACGGATGTTCTGAAAGGCCTACAGGCATAAAGATTACATATTGTATAAGTTGAGGACGACGGATTTTACCTAAGAAGGTATATTTTAACTTATTTTATTCATAGTGTTCACTTGCATAGAGCAGTATTGTATTTTTATTATAATATATTGTTATTGTCATATAAAATTTAATTTCTAGATACGGTAGAGGCATATCGTTATTATTATTGCAAATATTTTGTGATAAACAAATGTATTAAACCCGAACAGAAGTAGAAGGGCAGGCATGAATAATCAATATTATTTCCCCCAGTTTTTAAGTTGGCAAGTTTGGTTTAAGAAATACCATTTCCTTAGTGAAAATGCAGAAGCATATGGATGTGAGGAAAAGATGAGAGGGTCTCTGAAGTATCGGAATATCATCTCCCCTCTTGCAGTGCGGGTAGTGCCGGGATTTTTAATATTCCAAAGAAGACTGAAATTAAATTTTTCATCTAATAAAAGAAAAGTTTGAAGAAGTGAGAAGAAAGCAGACTTCATGGAATGGGATCCAACCTTTCCAAGTCGAGCCGTGTGAGTGGAATAATTTTATAAGTAAGCTTCTTATATTGTTGCAATGTGTGTTGTTATTTGCAGGGTCTTCTTTTTTTTTGTTTTCTTTAGCATACCATAGATCTGCTCATCATGAATGCAAAGCACTCTATGTAGATACAGTATACTATATTGATGCAGTATAGTGAACATTATATTATATATTTAGGGAGCACGCCGTAGCGTAGTGGTTAAGGCACTGCGCTACAAGTCGGAAGGTCGAGGGGTCAAGTCCCGGTGGGGTCAGGACTTTTAAACTGACCAAAACCTTCTGGCGGCACTATGGCCCTGGGGTCGACTCAGCCTCTAACTAAAATTAGTACCAGACGCTTGTTACGGGGGTAAAGGAGGCCGTCACGCAGGGCTGACAACCCGACTGACATCAAGTGCCGATTGTCTAGAAAAAGTGGGAGCCTTAACGTCCTACTACCCCAAAGGCCTCTCGAGGCCTGTCGTGGGACTACTTTACTTTACTTACTTTATATTATATATTTAACATTTTCCAATACTGTTATTTTAACACAGTTCCAATAATGGATCATATTATAATGATATTGTGAAAAGAAAAATTAATGTGTGAACCAGGAATATGGTGAAGTGGGTTGCACACTAGTCCGGAGAACTAGAGGTCCACGGTTCGATTCCTGGTTCAGACATTAATTTTTCTTTTCACAATATCATTATATATATATATATATATGTGTGTGTGTGTGTGTGTGTTATAACTATGTTTTTGACATTTGGCATATCATATATATATATATATATATATATATATATATATATATATTTGTTTATAATTGAAGGGCTTAGGGCAGTAACGTGATAAGCCACATTCTGTAAAGTAATAATAATAATAATAATAATAATAATAATAGTAATAATAATAATAGCTTTATTTTACCTGGCAGAGTTAAGGCCTTAAGGCCTTGTCTACCACTCAACCAGGTTTAAAAAAAATACAAAAGAAAAGTCTTAAATCTAAATTACAATATATATATATAAACGATTACAAGTTATGAATACAATACAATTAATATTTATAATGTATTTTGATTTACTCTAAATTTAACGAATTAAATATATAATATGTACAAGATATATAAAAAACGAGGAAAAGATTGACATAGTATAAAATTAAATAAATAGAGAAAAATTAATTATTAGACAACAGGTAACTGTATAAGCGTGACTTAAAGGTGCCAAGTGTGCGGCAACCCCTGATATCTTGAGGAAGGAGATTCCAGGAGCGGGCGGAGGCTACTGTGAAGGAAGTAGAATAGGAGGAAGTGCTATGAAGAGGAATTGTTAGCAGACTGCTATCTTGTGACCTAGTGTCAATATTGTGGTAGGAGGATAACTTCTCAAATCTGGACGCCAGGTAAGTAGGAATGTAGGAATTCAGAAGCTTGAAAAGTAGCGAAAGAGAGTGCAATTTACGTCTGTCAGTAAGACGGAGCCAAGAGAGGTTATTAAAGTGTTCGGAAATATGGTCATAACGCCGGATATTGAAAATGAATCGAACGCAAGCATTATGAACACGCTGCAGTCTCTGCGACAAGGTATAGTTTAGATCATTATATATAATGTCACAATAATCGAAGTGTGGTAACACAAGATTCTGCACTAGGATTTGTTTTAACGAAACTGGGAGAAAATTCTTTAAACGTCTAAGATATGTAAGATGGAGAAAGTCTTTTTACATATGTGTTTCACTTGTGTTTGCCAGGTTAAATTTGCGTCTAGATGTAGTCCAAGATCTATTACTGAAGAAGAATAAGGGATAATTATATTATTTATAGTAATGTTTGGAGGTGTAGATATGTCAAAGGTTGTAAGCAGTCTTTGTTGTCCCATTAGAATTACTTGTGACTTGTTAGGATTTAGATTTAGACCGATACTTGAAGACCAGTTAAAGATGGATATGAGATCGTCATTCATTTTCATCAAGCTGTTATAGAGAGAATGAGGAGGTGAATGTAGGTAAATTTGGAGATCATCAGCATAGAGGTGATAACGGCAGTGCTTTAGTACAGTTGGCAAATCATTTATGTAGATTGAGAAAAGAAGAGGTCCGAGAACACTGCCCTGGGGGACTCCAGCCGGCACGTTACGCCAAGACGAAGATCTAGAGTTTAATGAAACGTATTGTTGACGACCGTGCAGGTATGAGTCGAACCAGGATACAGCGCTGTCAGACAAATGTAGGTGCTTGAGCTTTATCATAAGTAAGTCGTGGTCTACTGTCATTTATAACAATGATAGCAAACAAGTGTACTGAAATATTCATAAAATAAATTAGTAAGATGAGTTAAAACATATAGACACACGATGTATTAGCAACAATACTGCCCAATTAGTATTTATAATTTTTTGAAATATTTAAATTCTTATATCTCGGAGAACAATATGTGGCTTTCATGTTATTGCCCTAAGGCCTTCAATTATCATGCTCTTCAAGATGTTTATTTTCAGCCCCACTTTCTTAGTGCTGCTCATTCTATTGAGTAAAACTAAGAAATTGGCAGAAAATTACATAAATAAAACTAAATATGTGGTCACACATAGAAATATATAATGGAAATGGACAGTTAATGACAAATTAAAGAAATGTTCAAGAAGTGGATGAATTGAAATGCCTAGGAACAATAATTACAAACAGTAATCAAGTGCACAGATAAATTAAGCATAGGCTCAATTCTGGTATCGTATGCTCTTTTGCTTTACATGAACTTTTTTTGTCCCAAATTCTCTAAAAAAAAACATTTGACTGAAAATAAATAAATTGTTATTCTCCCAGTCATATTTTATGGATGTGAAACTTGGACTTTTACTTTAAGGGAGGAAACAAGATTACGAGTATTTGAAAATAAAGTTCTTAGGAAATAACTTGGATCAAAGAAAGGTGAACAGACAGAGTATAGTTAAGACTACATAACAAAGAGCTAGATGAACTTTATAGGAAATAAGATTTTTTTTTCTAATGCCACCTGCTTACATTTTTGTGTGTCTTGCTTTCTCCCTTAGCATTGGCACAATTGTAATACATTTCTTAAGTTGGGGCTCCTGGAAGTCGGAGTTACGTTACCCCAATGGTATTATGGGTGATAAATGATAATGAAGCGCCAGGAGAGTTCTTAACCTAAACTTAACCTAAATTCCTGACCATGGGCAACCACAGGAATAATTTCCTTTAAGGAAAAATTCCTATGGTTAATCCGGGAATCGAACCCTGGACCTTGACGAACAGTAGTCAGGAACGCTGACCACTAGCCTGTGAGGCTGGTCGGGAAATAAGATATAATGGGAACAGTTATACCAAATCTATTATAGATAGACGAAAAAATTGGAAGGGTCATATAGAAAGAATGGAAGAAAACCGGCTTGCAAAAAGAGCTAAAGAAGATAGACCAATGGACGGGAGTAGAACAAGAGGAAGACCAGCCAAGAGATGGATAGACAGTGAATGCACATCCATTACGTCTTCCTCCGAGGAGTGATTTTGGAAATAAACAGGATGAAAATCCTACAAATTAAGTTTAAGAAGAAGAAGAAGAAGAAGGGAACAGTTATGTCTCGTAGACTGCGATGGGCAGGACATGTGACACGAATGAGGAATTAAAGAGGGGCATTGATGCTCCTTGTAGGAAAAGCAGAGGGAAAACGCCCAGTTGGTAGACCAATAATGAAATGGAGAATAACATTAACTATGATTTGAGGGAAGTAGATTATAAGGGCCATGAACCTATGAGTTCAATAGTGCCAATTAGTTAGTTGTTTTTGTTGTTAGTACCATCACCATCGTCATTATTCTACAGATTGTTATAACTGATATTGTTCCTTCGTTCCAAATTTGTGTTTCATTTTGTTTAACCATTCCTTATCTTCTAATCTTCTTCCTTTAATGGCTTCAGGGACATAATTCTTCCAACTGTGTATGGGTTCTCCTAATCTCTTCCTCCAAGTTTTACGCATTCTAAAATCATATTTTGCTTTCTTGTTTTGTCCAGCCTATCTGTGTTTTAATATCAGTTTAAATGCCCCTTCTGTATTCCATCAAGGGTGTCTCTATCTCCTCCCATAACTATCTGACCGGCATTATCGAACCCGCAGGTTCATTGCCGTGACTCTCGGACCGGAGGCAAATAATTTATCCACATCGCCTACCCCTATTTTTGTACCTACCATTTTATTTCATATTTGAATGGGATATCCTTTCAATATCGATAGCAGCCGAATTATAGTTTGCAGTTTTATTTCACGTCCACTGCTGTGGTCTCTAGGTAGCGTGCTGCCTTGTCACATAGCTGGCCCGAGCTCGAGTCTCGATATGGACAAGTTTCCTCGGTGACTTTTTTCGGGGTTTTTCTTCACTGTAAGGAAAAATGCCAGGAAACTTTAAGGCCCAAACAGTCCCCGAACATCGTATGGCCCTCATAATCGCCATCATTCTTATTCGCCTTAGATTAAGTTTAGGATTAAAGTCTCTCCTGGCGCACCACTATCATCGTCAACATCATCATCACCCATCATATAATCTGGGTAGCGTAACGCCGCTTTCCGGGCGCCCCAAGCTAATAAGTGGATTACAATTACGTCAGTGCCAAGTGAGAACAGCAGAAATCTAATGACAACCATGGGCATTGAGTAATAGAATGTTTAATTTCAACTCAGTTACATTATTATTTAAGCTCTTGGTTTTGGTTGCGCAGAGTGAAATGACAACCTTTTGTTATTTGAAAGCCACTTTCTCACCTCAGTAAGCAATGCTATCGACTGTATTATGTGAGTTTAGAAGCACGGTATAAACAAAACTGTTGCAGTTATATTATCATAATTTCGCGTTGAAAAAAAATTAGTCTCCCCTTTACAAAAACATTAGGCCTACATTGAAACTTTTTTTGTATTCACGGCCGGAGTTGCTATGATGATCTTGAAGATTTTCGGGCTGTAGGCTGTAGGCCGTGGTCGTGAGGCTTGTGAGGCTTGTAGGTACCCGGCGTTTCGCCAGAGACAACCCTTGAGGATGTCAGACACAGTCTCTGGCGAAACGTCGGGGAACTACAAGCCTCACGACCAGGGCCTACAGCCCGAAAATCTTAAAGATCATCATTTTTTTTTGTATACCGGAGTAATTAGAATCAAATTTATTATTTATTTGTTCGTGTATCTCAAAATATGTTTGCTAACTTATGTCGTCAACATTTTGTATAATATAAAGTTAGTAATTTAGACTAATAATTAAACGCAAAGAAGCTAGATGTGATAAGCAGGATGTTACCGAAAAGAGTGCAGATTTTGCATGTGGTGGTAGGGATCATCCATACAAGTATTTTAACACAATGAACCTTGGGTCGGAAGTGCATTGTTGCGGGTCTACAGAATAAAACAGTATTTAAAATTGTTGAACACATTGTTGTTTATTTATTAATTCTAAGAAAAATGGAAGGTGTTACATGTTATTTTACAGTAATTGTTGGAAATGGCGACCATTTACCTGGATGCACAGCTCCAGAGCTTGTGAACAGCGGTTGCTGAAATCAGGGAGCATCCAGATATGCTTCTTGGAGTTTATCAGTTCGAGGTGAGACGCGCGGAGCTGTGCATCCAGGTCAGTGGTCGCCATTTTCAACAATTACTGTAAAATAACATGTAATACCTTCCATTTTTATTAAAATTAATAAATAAACAACAATTTTTTCAACAGTTTTAAATGCTGTTTTATTCTGTAGACCCACAACAATGCATTTCCGACCCAAGGTTCATTGTGTTAAAATACTTGTATGGATGTTCCCTACCACCACATGAAAAATCTGCACTCATTTCGATAATACCCTGTATATATTTTTTAATAAGAATAAATTTTATTCACAAATAAGTGTTGTTCACAGTATTGACAGCCGAATAAACAAGTGCCCGTGCTCGGATACAGTTTAATTACAGAAATAATATCAGTAGAATATATACATTACAAAGTTTTAGTTAAAGGGAGAGGGAAAAAAAAATATATAAATTCAGGAGACAGTTTCAATACGTAAATACATTTTGGCACATAAAACATGCAAAAAAAATAACACAAAGAAAAATAAAATAAAAAATGCAGAATAAGTTAATACTAGACTTAAAAGGTAATTAAAGACATATTAAACAAGACAAATTTAGGAGAAAGAATTAATGCGAAGGAGAATGATATAATCAAAACATTACATAATATATTAATATTAATAGAGGAAAATAATTAAATACATTAGATAATAATATAAAGCAGAACACATATAGGAGAAAATTTCAAAATATAAAACTCACTCTAACATACATAAAGAGTTAATGTATTGGAGAATGATGTCATATGATCATAGATGTTAAAGCATCTATAATTAATAATTAAATAAAAGAAAGGAAATTACGGCCTCAAAAGAACGTATTTCTGCCTCTTTTTCCTTGTTATAATATGCTACCTTTTTGTCATGCGCATGTCTATGTACCTACTTTTTTCTCAATTTCTTTCTTGGAGGCTATAAAAGGACTTGTGATTTTTTTGTTCTTACTAACATCTCCTATTAGATAAACCATATAATACCATAGTTCATACAAGGAATAGTATCTTGGAAGCACATTTTAGTTCATACTCAATTCCAGATTGAAGATCCAAATTGCATTGATGAAATTTATTGAAAGTTGTATGACATTAGTTAGATTAGATTACGTTAGTTAGGTCGATTAGTGTTATAAAATGATTAGTAACAAATAATGAAGATTGTAATTGGATATTAAATCTAATCAGTATTCATAATATTACAGTATTAACCCCTAAATTGGAAATGTATCCTATAAGATACATTGGTTTAATTTATTTAATATGCTTAATAAAACTATAGAAAAAGAATATAAATTATTTAAATTTGTGTTAAATTTCACAACATCGGTGAACTGTACATTAATAACTTATTTAGTTTTCACTGCTTTACGAAACATTTAAATAAGTGCCATGAGAAATTAGTATTTCATTAATTTAACGGTTAATTAAACTAGTTTTATGCCAGTTTATCAAATTACATATCCTCTTGCATCGTTCATAGTGTATCGTTTAGTTAAGGCATAATTGGATTTGAAATAGAACATTTAGTATTTATAATTGGATTTGAAATAGAACATTTAGTATTTATAATTGGATTTGAAATAGAACATTTAGTATTTATAATTGGATTTGAAATAGAACATTTAGTATTTATAATTGGATTTGAAATAGAACATTTAGTATTTATAATTGGATTTGAAATAGAACATTTAGTATTTATAATTGGATTTGAAATAGAACATTTAGTATTTATAATTGGATTTGAAATAGAACATTTACTATTTATAATTGGTTTTGTTATTTATGTTAATTTTAAGGCTGGATATTTATCCGTACTCTAATAATCATAAGGGTCATTTAATTTTAATATCCATTCATACATAGTAATTCTGCCCGAGGGCAGCTCTTTCACTCCAATCATAGTATTTTTCATGCTATGCTTTGCAGCTTTACTAGGGAATTATAGGTGTGATAGCTTCCCGTTGCTTTCCACACCGGTGAAGGATGACGACGATAATCATAAGCATTGTTGATGACTGCCGGATGATTTTCGGGAACCGTTGGGGCCTGATCTTTCTGACATTTGTCTTACAGGTGAGGAAAAACCCCGAAAAAAACTCACCCAGGAGCCTGTCCGGGGCCCGCTGCGTGACAAGCCAGCACGTTACGTCGAGACCACAACGGTGGACTATATTTATTTTATATTTCATTGAAATTTAAGGAAATATGATTTAGGATTGTTTATTAAGAAAATGAACAGAATTAATATGTTTTATGTTATAAATAATTCGAACTAGGTTATTGTTGTTAAAATAGTAAAACTTTGTAATAGTCTACGAAGTCATTAAATATTTTAAATATTTAAATGTTTACTGGTCTATTTTAATTTTAAAGTGATTGGGTAATTAGGAAATGATTTAGCCAGTAATACTCATGTCCTGATTTGTGAACCAATCAAATCTGAAATATTATTGAAAAGCTAAGAATGATGGGATAGCTTGAGTAGTACACAACAGGCTCTGGTAGTGACTGGTCGATGTTGATAACGGGCAGGTTGAGAAATATTTTAATAGGAAAAGTAGTAAATAATACACTGCTAAAAAAATTAGGGGATATTGTAGAATAACCTATTAAGACTATGTTTTTTGGAATAGTATTAGATGAAATCACTTTCTATTACTCCAAGATAATGTAACTAAGAGTTTAAAGTTGTTACGTAACCTCGGTACCACACCAGAGGGCAGTGTCTGTACTGTTGATGTGAAAGGGTGGTGTGGGGGTGAATGTTTTGTTGCTGTTTTTAAATCCAGTCCAGTTTTCAGTTAGTGAATGACTTGCCTTAGGGACAGTGATGCCTCGACAACGTGATTTACCTGAACCAATGGCTTGGAGGGCCATAGGAAGGATGGAAGCTGGACAGACACAACAAGAGGTGGGGCAAGTCATTGGGGTGTCTCAAAGCGTGATTTCCAGACTTTGGAATCATTTTCAAAGAACATACTGTTCACAGAAGAGCCGGACAAGGTCGACCAAGGGCAACAACAGCAAGGGATGACCGTTACCTCTTGTTAACAGCCTGTCGGAATAGACAGCAGAATGCAACTCAACTGCGAAATACACTTCAAACAGCAACAGGACGCAGGGTGTCAATTCAAACTGTCCCTAATCGACTGCATGGAAGTGATCTCTATGCCCGAGGCCCATGGTGTGTACCAGGTTAACTCCACAACACCGTATAGATCGCAGAAACTGGGCGGATGAACATCGTGGGTGGAGGCATGCTGAATGGAGATCAGTTCTTTTTTCTGATGAGTCGCGATTCAACGTGGAATGTGATAGTCGGCGTGTATTCATCTGGAGAGAAAAAGGGACACGAAACAATCCAGCTTTTGTACGTGAAAGATCCCCATATGGTGGCGGTGGATTGATGGTGTGGGCAGGAGTCGGTAGTGGTGGACGTGCGGACCTCTACGTCATCCAAGGTGGTACTTTGACTGCGGTAAGGTATAGAGATGAGATTCTCCGACCTTTTATCGTGCCTTATGTTGGTGCCATAGGTGATTCTTTTCTTTTTATGGACGATAATGCACGACGCCACAGAGCTGGCTTGGTGGACGACATGCTGGATGTGGAGGGTATCGAGCGTATGCAATGGCCAGCTTCCTCCCCGGACTTAAATCTGATTGAGCATGTGTGGGATGCATTAGGCAGGCGCATTGCAGGCAGACCAGCACCTCCCACAACTGTTCCAGAGCTGCACATTGCTCTTATGGAAGAGTGGCCACGTATCCCCCAAGAACTCATTGCTAACCTCATTGCATCAATGCCACACAGGTGTGAGGCAGTGCTGGCCGTTCGAGGAGACCATACACCATACTAAAGAAACATTTTCACCCATGTTAATGTTGCTTTGTTTGTTTGCCATATTCCTAATCAGGATCTCTTTGACATCTGGTGTGGTACAGAGGTTATGTAATGACTTCAAACTCTTGTTTACATTCTTTTGGAATAATAGAAAGTGATTGTATCTAATACTGTTCCTAAAAACATAGTCTTAATAGGTTATTCTACATTATCCCCTAATTTTTTTTGAGCAGTGTAGGTTTGTGAGTTTAAAAACATAGAGACATAATATTGTGTCTACTCTACGAATATTAATACAAGTATATATATTTTTGAAAGAATCTACTTGTGAGAACAAATCGCCTTCTATTGTTAAAGTTTCTTTAAGTGGAAGGAAGTATTTCCTATTTGCAAATATAAAAATGTAATGGCTGAGAGCTATATTAAGATTTTCGCTTTAAAACTAAACATAATCGCAATAGGTACTACGGTATTGTGGTGCTCCTAGATAAAAGCTGAGCAAAAATTAACCGCCATTTAGCAATTACTTGATAATAGTCAAATATACACCGTATTGTGTAAAGAATCATTACAAGTTTCATGTGATATAAAATATCAATTTAACTATTTACGTCCAAAATAAACAAAAAAATCCAATCTTATTCAGAGTTTTTATTTAACGTTTCAATCATCTTTGTGTTTCGCTACGTTCCCTTGAGAAGAGAGTATATAGCCGAGGCAATCCAAAGTAATATCTCGAGTGATTTCCAAATTACCGATAAATTAGCAAGTCATGAAGTGACAACTGAATTTATGTAGAGGATTTGAAAATCAAGAGTGGCATTTGTTAGGACCATTTAACGAATAAAATTAAGCTGTTTACTCTTACTTACTTACTCACTCACTCACTGGCACTATCGAACCCGTAGGTTCATGGCCGCGCGGACATAAGCTCTCCATACATCCCTATCCTGAGCTAATGGCTTCCAATCATTCCCTGCATAATCTACTTCCCTCAAATCATAGTTAATGTTGTTCTCCCACCTCATTCTTGGTATACCAACTGGGTGTTTTCCCTCTGGTTTTCCTACAAGAAGCTTCCATGCAAGTCTTTCATTCCCCATACGCGCAACATGTCCTGCCCAACGCAGTCTACGAGACTTAATTTTTCTTATTATATCTGGCTTCCTATAAAGACCATGTAGATCACTGTTATGTAGTCTTCTCCATTCACCTGTCTGTTCATCTCTCTTTGGTCAAAAAATTTTCCTAAGAACTTTATTCTCAAATACTCGTAATCTCATTTCCTCCCTTGAACTAAGAGTCCATGTTTCGAACCATATAACTGGTAGAATAATTGTTTTATATATTTTCAGTTTAACGTTTTTTGAAAGGAGTTGGGACATCAAAAGTCTCTGTTTACTCACAAATCATGATTTAAATACAGTTATTTTAAAATATTTATATGTTTAATGTAAACGGCGTTGTTTGAAAACAAACGAGACATGTTTTATGTTTCATTTGTTCATCACTGCAACTTGATCATACTATTTATTGCCAAATAGGATCTCAATATTGTAAGAATGCACCCTAGTGGAGAAAAAATTAAATACATCAAACTGTATATTATAACCAACATTATAGGTTATTAATTCATTTTTTTGGAAACAGCTCGGTAAAATCAGTATTTAAAAACACAATTATTGAACACACAATTAAATGTATAGGTAGAAGGAATTTGTTCATTATTTGCTATATTCAACGTATTTGTTAGAGAGTCAGTTACTGCAAAATAATGCTCTGGCCTGTTCAGAATATTAAAAAAGGAGAAGCTTTCTTTCTTTTATATAACAAGATTCGATAATTATGGAGGTGAAACACGACTGTGATTGGTTGTAAAATAAAATTCGTCGAAACGAGATTGGTCATCGAGTACCATTTGGGGCATGAGTTAAATAGTCTAAGCAAATTTGGACCTGTACGTCAAATACTTATCAAGTTAGACAGCATTTAAAGTTTGTGAAAAACGTTCTTAAAGACAAGTACTTATTTGACACCAAAATGTTACTGAAACTTTGCATTCCACCCAAGGAATAAGATGTTACAATCTGACCACTTATATTGCTTCCATACTGTAATTGTCTATTTTTTTTTAATACGACTGACACATGAATGTATTATTCATTTAAAAAGCCTCTCCATCGAATAAGGGCACACCTGCAAGGGATATGCGTTTGGTGGTATTTTAAGCTGAACCTTTATATCCTCTAAGCTAGATGATATTGTAAAGGGTGGTGAATTTAATTGAAAAGTCTTGTACAGTGTATTGAAAAGTCATATAAGATGTCCCGGGGGTGTATGTGTTACAACTGTTATTTCTAAGGGAGGGGCTGTTTAGTTGACACCCATTAAATCTTTCCCCACCGAATTAATTTAAATATATAAATATAAATTCAGTATCTGTCTGGATAGTTTTATTTCCCCTGACGGTAACCATCTGCCTTAGTGGTTTCACTGCACACCCGTTGCCATGGTTTCATTTCAAAATTACTCTGACGATGAAAATAACAATAGAACTCAGAATATCTGAACACAATAATACGTTTTTGCACGGTTGTGCGTTCTGTCGTACTTACGGCAATGACGACCACGATTAAAAGTTCAATTTCCTAAATTTCGGGGTTGCCAACCTGTAAATAACTAAATAGCTATACTTTAATATTACGAATTACCTACCTAGTGTGGGAAGTAAAACCACTGTCCTTTATGTATACTGCGTACAATGTATATACAGAAATATATCCAAAAGGCAGTGTTAATATACATTGTTCGAAACAAATCACTGCATTTTAAATGAACTGAACTTTATTCGAAACAATATAAAACAAATTCGTACTTGCCGCCATTTTATGCCTGAATGGTGTCACGGCCTGCTGTAGTCTCAACTAAATTATTTTCGGCATTTAGTGTATAAACATTGGCCATACTGTTAACGTTAGTCAGTTGATTATACTGAATGCAAATATTTATAACAAAGATGTTACTATTTTACTATTTTTGGGGCACGCCGTAGCGTAGTGGTTAAGGCACTGAGCAACAAGCCGGAGGGTCGAGGGTCCAGTCCCGTTGGGGTCAGGATTTTTAAACTGACCCAACCATCTGGCGGCACTATGGTCCTGGGGTCGACTCAGCCTCTAACGGAAATGAGTACCAGATACTTGTTCTGGGGGTAAATAATGATTTGTGAGTAAACAGCTTAATTTTATTCGTTAAATAGTCCTAACAAATGCCACTCTTGATTTCCAAATTATCTAGATAAATTGACTCCTCACTTCGTGAGTCGTGAATTTATCGATAATTTGGAAATCACTCGTGGCATTACTTATGAAAAAACATGCATTAGTCGCTGTTCAATCAGAATAGCTGACTTATACTTATAGAGCGTCAGATTATCCAATAAACTGTAAACAAATCTGGTGTACACTAACTTGCCCATGTACTCACCCTAACGTGTCTATTTTCTCATCTAACAAAATAAAATGAGTATAGAATATTATGTGATACGGACTTAGTAATGAGTGAATAAATATATGAAAAACCGCAATCTGATAGAGGAAATTAGTGTTATAATGACGCTGTAGGATTTTTCGTGTTTAGAAAATAGTAGGCCTACTGCTCTTATGGGAACGCTGTTGCCAGTTGACGCCGCAAACTGACGAAAATCTATCTCATCTTCTCCTTCTAACATAAGTACAGCATCAACGTAAGTTTACGACATTACTATCTTCATTACTGTTACTAAATTCTAAATCGCAATCATTCTAATGTTGTTATTAAATAATAGGTTATTAACATTTCGAATTAAGCTCTTAAATTATATCCATCCATAGTAATTCTGCCCGAGGGCAGGTCCTTCACTGCAATCATAGCATTTTCATGCTATGCTTGCAGCTTTACTAGGGAATTGTAGGTGTGGTAGCTTTCCGTTGCTTTCCACACCGGTGAAGGATGATGATGATGATTAGGATGATGATGATGGCCATATGATTTCGGGGACCGTTTGGGCCTTAAAGATTTCCTACCATTTATCTTACAGGTGAGAAAAAACCCTGATAAAAACCTCACCCAGAAAAACTGTCCCGACCGGGACCGAACCCGGCCCCGCTGCGAGACAAGGCAGCACGCTACCTCGAGACCACAGCGGTGGACTTAAATTATATATAGGCATGTATATATATTAATCGAAATCAAAGTGGGAGGTAACACTATGAGGTATTTACAAAAATTGTTGAGTTGGAGAAAATGCTTTAACATCTCATCTCATAAAGTTAATGTCCCAGACAGTAAAAAAAATATGTAGGCCTAATTTATGAAAGTGGTTGCAATGGCTTCAAAAACGTATATATAGAAAAAATTAAAAGGAATTTAGAAACTCGTACAAAATAACACTTTAGAAATATTAAAAATGGTGAAATTGAAAAATTGGCTCATGGTTTACTAGAGAATTACAAAATTGGAAGAGGAACTAAACTTTAGAAAACATTTAGAGAAACCTTTGGAACTAACATATTGGGATAAGATATACATTCAGAAGAATTAATATAAAGCCATGAATTTTGATATTCCCGACGAGAATAATTTAATCTCAAAGTTCATAAAATCGACACCAGATGGCAGTTCAGAAGATGGTGTTAACGGCGAAATTTCGATCGTTGAAGTTTGACTGAAGACGGAAATAAAATTATACCTTTGAAACATGTGTCGTGAAGACGCGAAACTTTGAGGTGAGATGTTAAAGCGTTTTCTCCAACTCATTCATATATATATATATATATATATATATATATAAATGTATTACGGTTCACAAAAAAAATTTATACTCAAGTAATTTAAGTCTCGTAAAATTAAAAACAAAGCTGTAGATAGGCCTACTGTAAAACAGTATAATATGCTGTACATTTTGAGAAAGATACTTATGACGGCAAGATAAAGTATCTTCCTGCTATAACAACGAGTTTTTTTTATTTTCTTTCTTCTCATAAACAATTCATATCCTTTAGAGTCCTGTAGAGGGTAGTCATGGAAAAATTGGGAGACTTGCGTCATTGTTAACTACGTTTAGGATGTCCCGATAGTCATTGGCCGATTAAAAAAAATGTTATGCACGTTACGCCAACTTCCTTTTTTTTTCACAAAATCGCAATATTTCATTTGGCTGCTATGTTTTCTTGGGTCTGCGACTCTTCTTTTCTTCGGAGATACTAGGGAATTATAATACGCCACGTTACGAATTTTATAGATTGTGCCAACAAAAAAACGCTAGTAGCTTCAATATATTGTATTGACTAGGCCTAGACCACATGTGAGGGTTGCCTACTCTTCTTTGACCACTATAAGCGACAAAACACGTTTCGTTGAAAGGGGACGGTTCAATAGCTTAGCCACCATTCCACTTATTAAGTTCATCCCAAACTTTATTAAATAATTGTATGATAATTATATGTTCCATAATGTATGTTTTCATAAATCGGACACCCACTTCCTTGGCAAAGTTGAGGTCAAACTGTTTAACTTAATCATTTATTTCAAATTAATTAATTAATCAATTACATATAAAAGAACACGTTTACTGGAAAGAATTGCTCCATAAGAACAATGTTATTTTCTAGACGTGAGAACACCTATAGCAGTGGTTAGGGGATTAATAATATAATAAAGGAAATATAATACTGTCAATAATTGTCCTGTAATGATATAGGGGTCTTCAACGGGACGTGCTCCAATTCATGTTAATAAGATTACTGTATTTACTATAATTCAGAATATTATTTGATTAATAGGGTAAAATTGAATTCCTCGAAAGTTGGAACTAAAGAATGGCAGAATAAATAAAATAGCAATTGATATCGCTAGAGCAACTTGCTCTCCGTTGGAACATTCACAGTGGACTCCTGGCATCCAATAGCCGATAGTTTAAAAACTGTGCTTTTCTGTTCTACGGTCGGGTTAAATAAAAAAATCACTTTTCAGAATATTCTAACACTTTTCAGAATATTCTAACACTTTTCAGAATATTCTAACACTTTTCAGAATATTCTAACACTTTTCAGAATATTCTAACACTTTTCAGAATATTCTAACACTTTTCAGAATATTCTAACACTTTTCAGAATATTCTAACACTTTTCAGAATATTCTAACACTTTTCAGAATATTCTAACACTTTTCAGAATATTCTAACACTTTTCAGAATATTCGAACACTTTTCAGAATATTCGAACACTTTTCAGAATATTCGAACACTTTTCAGAATATTCGAACACTTTTCAGAATATTCTAACACTTTTCAGAATATTCTAACACTTTTCAGAATATTCTAACACTTTTCAGAATATTCTAACACTTTTCAGAATATTCTAACACTTTTCAGAATATTCTAACACTTTTCAGAATATTCTAACACTTTTCAGAATATTCGAACACTTTCAGAATATTCGAACACTTTTCAGAATATTCTAACACTTTTCAGAATATTCTAACACTTTTCAGAATATTCTAACACTTTTCAGAATATTCTAACACTTTTCAGAATATTCTAACACTTTTCAGAATATTCTAACACTTTTCAGAATATTCTAACACTTTTCAGAATATTCTAACACTTTTCAGAATATTCTAACACTTTTCAGAATATTCTAACACTTTTCAGAATATTTCTAACACTTTTCAGAATATTCTAACACTTTTCAGAATATTCTAACACTTTTCAGAATATTCTAACACTTTTCAGAATATTCTAACACTTTTCAGAATATTCTAACACTTTTCAGAATATTCTAACACTTTTCAGAATATTCTAACACTTTTCAGAATATTCTAACACTTTTCAGAATATCCTAACACTTTTCAGAATATCCTAACACTTTTCAGAATCAGATGATTTTAGAACAGTCCTACCATAACATCGTGGTTATATTAATTATTCTGCAGATTTCTATAACTGGCTTTGCTTCTTTGTTCCCAATTTCCATTTCCTTCTGTATAAGCAATCCTCTTCCAAATCTCTTCCCTTCATGGCTTCCTGGATATCGTTCTACCAACTGTATTTTAGTCGTCACAATCTCTTTACCTCCGATGGATTCATTTTAAGAAACTTCACTTTGTCACTGAAAGAATAAAATGGAGCGAGTGTTCCACAACATGATTCGCAGGTACAGTATGTTCAACGAGCTTGGTGGTCGCCACTTTGAACAGCTGTTGTAGTAAATGAGTAAAAAAAAAGTAAAGGTAAAGGGATCCCACAACAGGCCTCAGGAGGCCCTTGGGGTAGTAGGAGGTTAAGGCTCCCACATTGAACAGCTGTTGTAGTAAATGAGTAAAAAAAAAAGTAAAGGTAAAGTGATCCCACAACAGACCTCAGGAGGCCCTTGGGGTAGTAGGAGGTTAAGGCTCCCACTTTTTCTAGACAATCGGCACTTTATGTCAGCCGGGTTGTCAGCCCTGCGTGACGGCCGCCTTTACCCCAGAACAAGCGTCTGGTACTCATTTCAGTTAGAGGCTGAGTCGACCCCAGGGCCATAGTGCTGCCAGAGGGTTTGGGTCAGTTTAAAAATCCTGACCCCAACGGGACTTGAACCCTCGACCCTCCGGCTTGTAGCTCAGTGCCTTAACCACTACGCTACGGCGTGCCCCCGTAGTAAATGAGTACTAACTGCAATTTTAAGTACAAGAGAAAAAAGTTAGGTTAGTTTGTTTAAAAAATAATTATTTTTACAGTGACAAAGTTAAGTTTCTTCACGTTTCCCTTGACACTGGAAATTGTCACGAAATCAGTACTTGTTGGTTGTGTAAATGTAATTAATTAAGTCGTAAATTATGAAATTATTATCTATTTATCTCCGGCAGAAGCAAGATATTTGAACGCTCAATACAAACTTGTACTTGTTGCTCGAAAGCGGTACCGTACATATCCGAACAAAGGTTGCCATACAAAAACTTATCTATTCAGTCTCCTCTACAAGCCCTAGAAGACTGTAGTGGGAATTTCTGAACACGCTTTATATATATATATATATATATATATTAACCAACTACGCAACGGTGTGGAAAGGATAAATGCAAATTGCTAAAAATAGTATAATTCTGTCTGCATAACAATTACTAACTCTCACGTGTAATAGATGAAGAGTGCTTTCAGTCTGATTTTCGCGAGTCTTCTCTCAAACCCTATTTCTACCCTCTAAATCAGTTTGACCTCCTACGTGAGAACGTTAACTCACCGTTTCCAAATCTGAGCTCTCTCACCTTCACAGAGGGAGCAAACAGGGCTGAAGGGATGCTTTATTGCTTTGAAAACACATGGGAGAAACGTAACTAAAGGTTAGTGGGTAAGGAGGAGTGAAAAGAGAAATCTGTGACTCGGTTATAACGGATTTTCCCCAGAAGAAAAGGAAAATCACTTTAACATCACTGACCTAAGAACTTAACCCTCCTTCAGACAACTCTTTTATTTCTTTCTCGCTTCATCTTTTAGTATCCCCACTTCTTTTTCGGTCGTGAACAGAATTTCATTTGAGGTGATAACCGCAGAAGTGTCCAAGAACTAGGTACTCAGACGTGGAAATCTCTCAGGACTTTGTCTTGGCAAAACGTGCTTTCCTCAACTAAGAATCCATAAGTAAGTAACAAGCCAGTAGTGGCATATTAATATACTTCAACCGCTTTTTATTTTGTCATCAAGATATTTAAAATACAGGTATATATATCTAAGCATGTACGCTCTATTGAATAATATAAGAAATTGGGATTGGACGTAAACATTAGTAGAACTAAATAGCCTATATGTTCACACAAAATTTGTGTCATAGAAATGCATTATATAATAGAAATGGACGGTTAATGACAAGTGACATAAATTTTAAAGAAGTGGTTCAATTCAAATACCTAACTAACTAACTCACTGACAGTATAGTACCCTTAGGTTCATGGCCGCACGGACATAAACTCTCCATACTTCCCTATCCTGAGATTTTTCCAATCATTCCCTGTACAATCTACTTCCATAAAATAATGTTTAATGTTATTCTCCCACCTCATTCTTGGTCTACCAATTGCGAGTTTTCCCTCTGGTTTACCTACAAGAATCTTCCATGCAGACTTCGTGGAAATTCGTTTTATATTGTTCAATTTAATTGAAAATATGTTAAATTATCGTTATAATTTAAGAATATGTTATGTGATTCAATTTATATTGCTTTTTTTGAAACCATGTCACAATATTACATTTAATAGTGTTCTGTATCAACATATTTTGCAGAATAAGCTCATGAAATTACACCGAAGTGTCTCTGAGGAAGTGCTATAAAATTGAAATATCAAATGATGATGAGTTACTCGTCGGCAATACAGTTTACGATGCCCTGCTCCAAGTTTGATTTCTCTTAAAAACGTATCTACACCGGACAAGCACAACGGTGCCATATGACATATGACAAGTGACTAAAGCCCTTAATAATAGTTAGCAGGGAATTAGCTGCCAAGGAACGAAATCGGTTCCAGTTTGCAGCACACTGGACGATGCACATTCATTGTCACAAATAAGTCTTAGTCATGATGAGTTGGCTAATGAGTATTCGACAGTGTTGGATTCACCTCTCAGAGGGACTAATCTCTCTTTTTTTTTCTCGGAGGTAAAGGAAAATACTGGATTTGAATGCAATTACATATTCTGTACTTTAGGCTCTTTCCTCATTAATCATTATAATTTCTTATATCCAATATAGGCGAACAAATACAGTAAAAGCTCCTTATTCGCGGGGGATGTTCCGCAAGTATGCCGCGAATTTAGCAACCGCGAATATGGAATGGTAATTTGTATGGGTATATAGGGGACATGTTCCAAAGTTCCAAAATAAAATAAAAACTATAAAAATAAAATTAATTCATGAGAGATTTTGAACAATTTCTGTCAATTATTACTGCCAGGCTTAGACTAGGGCTCAAAGAACTTAGCAATTTTTTCCTGTTTTGTCGCTTTTAAAAGGCCTTTCAATTCAGATTGATATTCAGCTGTGAATGCAGCGATGAAATTCTTTATTTTGTCTTTGGATTTCTTGATGAATCCTACAGTTGATTCATTAGCATTTAAACAGCGTGATATAGATGCAAAACGACACACCAACGCGTAAACGGTCAATCATTTCTGTTTTTACTTTAAGCGACAACATTACATTCCGCTTAGGGACTAATTTTCTTTCCTTTTACTCGACGTTATAAATTGGCAACAAAGCAGAAGAGACACGTGTTATTCAATCAAAATTATTGCAACGAATGACAAGTTGAAGCAATAAAACACCGATCGTGGTGAGGGTGGCATTTATCAACGGACAGAGCGGCGCGTGAAATACGACGGCGGTGGCTTTTTAACAACGAAATTTAGGCTTAGTGACAATAAGGTTTGTTTTATTGTTATATTAATTTGTCCATTTGGTTTGAATCACTCTTTGTAAAAGCCGCCTTTGCACGTGCCTGTAGTAAAATAAAATTTGTCGATGCGTTAATAAAAGATACTAATCCATCTAATATACCGACTGGATCCGCGACTAAGAAATTTTCAGCCGCGAATACAGGAACTGTGTCGCCATTTTTAATCCGCGAATAATGAAAACGCGAATAAAGGAATCGGGAATAAGGAGCGTTTACTGTACAAGACTGCACATACAAATTAACATTCAATGTTTACTGGTAAAATCTGAAGAATGTAAACACAATGTTACATGAGACATTCAGACATGTCTAAAAAAATTAGAAATTAAAAGCAGATTTTGAAGATTAAGTTTTTATAATAAATATATGGATCTTTTAAAATTAATTTTCATATCTGAAAGTAAGTCCACCACTGTGGTCTCGAGGTAGCGTGCTACCTTGTCACGCAGCGGGACTGGGTTCGAACCCCGGTCGGGGCAGTTTTTCTGGGTGAGATTTTTAACGGGTTTTTTCTTGACCTGTAACACAAATGTCAGGAAAATTGTAAAGCCCAAACGGTCCCCCAAAATCATATGGCCATCATCATCACCATCCTTCACCGGTGTGGAAAGCAACGGGAATCTACCACACCTGCAATTCCCTAGTAAAGCTGCAAGCATAGCATGAAAATTCTATGATTGTAGTGAAGGACCTGTATTCGAACAGAATTGCGATGGATGGATCTGAAAGTAAAAGCAAATATTGTGTCTCAGCCGATTCTATACCTGACATCCATGAGATATTTGGGAGAAAAGAAATGTATTGTGTTTGATAATAGTGAAATATATTAAAAACTCACCCTCTCTGTAAGTAAATTGTGCTTAGAAAAGGAGAGGTTCAGTATGGAGAAGAAGTAGTGGATCATTGGTAAGTTAGAATAGAAGCATATGAAGTACACCCTCTTAAATATCTTACAAGCTAATCATAAGGGGGTTGCATGTTATGTACTCTTCAAGATAGATGTAAATATGATGCCATGCATACAAATGGATCAATAAACGATTAACCCCCCTGTTCAGCCCTCACACCCTTATCATAAAATGATTCAGGGTGCGCAGCATTCCACTGGAATAATGAAAATGGCCTCCAACCTCACTGTACTCTCTGTCAAGTCTATTAGAATATTGCCTCCTAGAATATTACACATTGTTGTATAGAAATTGTAACTCATCGTTGAAATTTAAATAGAAATGTGAACGAAGATGAACTTAGAGATTCAGGCTCGAATGATTTCCGACGAACTTTAACGATTTCCGAAGTAATAAAGCTACGGAGGTTTCGTCATAATTTTTTTTTCAAAATTTTTACAGGTGCCATGACAAAATATATATGTGTATGTGTATATATATATATATATGAATAAGAAAGTTTTCGTGGGTTTTCCGCGTCTTGGATTCAAGTTCGCTAAAATAAATAAATAAATAACAAATACATTTCAATGTAGACTAATTTATTTAATGTTTTTAATACATTAATGGGAAATGAATCGGTAGATTACCCTATTTAAAAAATTAGTTAAAAATTATACAACAATATTAAATAGGTAATAGTTAGGGAACGGATTTTTGGGTTCTAAAAGTTAAGTTTGCAACATGGTATAGTGATAAAATTAATGTAATAAATCTTTGTATCCTATCAACTGATTTTTTTTAAATAATATAACTTATAGACTTAACTTACACAAACAATTCTCAATATTTTATGTGGATCTAGCAATATTACATTTATATTACACATATTAGCCAGCCTAAGAAGCACACATAAAGCGAGATCAGAAAAAGCAGAGGATATAGACTACAGATTCTTCCTGACCCCAGCAATGAATACCGAACAATGGAAGGAACCGAATTTCTCCCTGAGACACGTGTTCACGAGGACTGCCACACATGGATTCCACTACAGAATATGTAGCCAAAAAGGGTTCCACCTCGCATCGAACCAGTGTCTCTGCAAGCTATGTGACCAAAAAATGTGAACAATACCACCTAATTGACTGTATAGAAAGAAGAAAGCCTCTAAAATTGTACGCAGATGATAAAAACTTTCAATAATTGTATCCTAATGTGCACAGTGTGTTTGATAAATATTTATATCATTACATATATTAAAAAGAGGTAATGTAAAGTTAATTATTGTATAATGTAATTGTATTGTTATGTACTGTGATTTTTTTATCTAATTTATAGTATTGAAACTAAACTCGATGGCGTGACAGGCCTAGAAGGTCCTTGACTTACCATCCGGCTGCTAGCCTCACATCCACATGTGGTAGACAATCATCCAGCCATTTTAGGGGTAACATGTTTCCCCCAGCCGTTATAGCAACTTTTCTCAACCTGTATCTTATATCATTACTAGACATTATTTTATTGAATCGGTGGGCTAATGGTTACGTCTCTTACCTCTAGTTCCGAGGGACACTGATTCAAACCCGGTCTTAGTCGATGGATTTTTTTGGAATGCAAAAATCGAAGTGGCAAGTTCTCCGGGAGGGGCTATAAGCTGTGGGTCCCGAGTCTGAGGATTTTCAGGCAAGTAATGTAAATAGAATATTTCTTTTTAATTTAAAAGTAAGATGTTTAATATAAATGTAGTAGTAGGACTTTATTAGACAAAAAGTAAGATATATACAATATTATTTACAAAAATGGGTCGCACGGGCAGTACGCCGTACGTGCTGTTGACAGTCCGTTACAATAAAGTAATAATTGGTAATAGTATAAAGAAAAAAAAACAATAACATTACAATTACATAAAGAAAACACAATAATATTACAATTACATAATAATATAATAGCATCATACATTAATTAAGTTATGTATAATTATTAAGAATTAATGGTATTGCGTTTTGATAACATATATTTATTCATGAATGAGTGTTGTTCTTATTTTCCGCATTTTGTCCAGAAATTTACCCAAGTTTATCCAATTTTCTGGATTTACCATTAACTCGTATCATGCCAATCTTTCCCGATTTGAATTTAGAAATCTTTCCGGTAATAAATGACGTCTCCAATATTCTAAATCATCACATTTTCCTAATATATGTATCTCATCTTCATTGGACACAGCACATTGGACACAGTAATATAAATGTAATATAAATGTAATATAGCTAGAGCCCACACATACATTATTGACAATTCTTAAGTTATATTATAAAAAAATTCAGTTGATTGGATATAAAACTTATTAAATTAAATTATCACTATACTATGTTGTAATCTTAACTTTTAGAACCCAAACAATCCACTCCCTAGTCATAATGTATGGTTATGGATAATTCGTTTTCCCTGCAGTCCGACACCTTTAAATAATACTGGATTCTGAAATTGAGTTTCTCCAATTTAACAAAAGAAATATATTTTCCGTAAATCACTAAAATGGGACCATACATATGAAAAAATGCGCGCGCACATGCAAACATATGCATACCATAGAGTCTAAGCGTTTTAAAATTACAATGGGATGTGAAGATTATTTATAAAATTTATTCCATTTTCTACATCATAAATATATCCATCCATAGTAATTCTGCCCAAGGGCAGGTATTTCACTGCAATCATAGTATTTTCATGCTATGCTTTGCAGCTTTACTAAGGAATTATAGGTGTCGTAGATTCCCGTTGCTTTCCACACCGGTGAAGGATGATGATGATAATGATAAAGATGATGTTGATGGCCGGATGATTTTCAGGGACCATTGCTTCCTCGCATTTTGTCTTACAGGTGAGGAAAAACCCCGAAAATGAAACCTCACCCAGTAGTATGTCCCGACCGGGAATCGAACCCGGGCCCGCTGCGTGACATGGCAGTACACTACCTCGAGACCACACCGGTGGACCATAAAGATAAAAATTACTCTAAATTCTACTTGAACAGAAAAAAAAAATAGAAAAAAATGGAAATGCACATGTATACCCTTTTGTTATCGTTAGATATACACAATTCAGTTGACATTCCATAACAATACGAGCTTCTGAGAAAATTTGTCAGTAACGATGTTGCTAGTTTTCTTGGCTCCAGAGAAGTTTTATTGCGACCGTTATTTCTCTGTCATTTCCAAGAGAGAAAAGTTGTAGTTTAGGTAATGCGAATCGCTTTTCCAGGAAATTCAGCAAGTCTTTGGGGATGCTTTTACGACTGCTGTGTTTTCGGAACACAGATCTCGCAATAGGGAGGATTTTTCTTGGAAGTCAAACCTCAAACAGCAGTACATGGAAATGAATTTTATTATAATGTCAAGATTCTCTAGCGGATATTTATGATTATATGTCTCAAATCGTTTTAAGTTTTTAAAAAATGTTTCTTAACCTGTGTTTCTTAACCGATTTGCAGTAGATAATTCCACTTTAAATCGATTCTTTACTTTTCATTTTCTATTAACCTTTATTATTGTAGCAATAGTAATAATTCACTTATTATTTTTACATACAACAGGATCAAATAATCCCCTAGCATTAAAATACAAATATTGATAAAATTCCTTTTCACCCTTACCTTTCCATTATATTCAATTTATCCACCAAATTGATATTACTTATATTTATTTTGATTCCTATCCAGTTATTAAGGGGATAAATGAGAGCAAGTTAATTTCTAGCTCTATCCATGCCCCAAGCCAAGATGTTACACTGACTATTTAACTCGTGCCCCAAATGGGAGTCAATGACCAATCACATTTCAATGGTTTTTGATTTACAACCAATCACAGTCGTGTTTCGCCTAGAATTTACCAACTAAAGTTTATCATAATAAAGAAAGCATAGGTCATAGCATTATTTTGCAGTGACTGACTCTCCAAGAAATACGGCTACCAGATTGTATATATGGTTTATGAATGTCAGCAGAAAGCGCATGCGAGAGAAATATAAAAACATTTGTAGCAATTGATTATACCACAAAAAAACCACTGTTTGTACTTTCTTTAAACGAATTATTTTCCAGGAAATGACGTTTCAGAAAAATATAATTGACATATTTACATCATAGGACATCAGAAATTAATTAATACCTGTAACGTTGGTTATAAATTTCTCCACTAGGGTGCATTCTTACAACATTGCGATCCTTTGGCAATAAAAAATATTATCATCTGGTTGCAGTGTTGAACAAAAGAAGTAAATGAAGCGTACAAATCGTTTCTCACTTGTTTTCAAACATCGCCGTTTACATTAAATATATAAGGGCCGGTTTCACCAACAGAAGTAACTGTATTACGCCAGTTTCTCCGTGTATAATGCATAGCATAAACTGGCGTAATACAATTACCTCTGTTGGTGAAACCGACCCTAAATATTTTAAAATAATTATATTTAAATAATGATTTGTGAGTAAACAGCTTAATTTTATTCGTTAAATAGTCCTAACAAATGCCGCTCTTGATTTCCAAATTCTCTAGATAAATTGAAAATCACTCGTGGTATTAAAGTGATCCCACAACAGACCCGGAGGCCCTTGGGGTAGTAGGAGGTTAAGGCTCCTACTTTTTCTAGACAATCGGCACTTTATGTCAGCCGGGTTGTCAGCCCTGCGTGACGGCCGCCTTTACCCCCAGAACAAGCGTCTGGTACTCATTTCCGTTAGAGGCTGAGTCGACCCCAGGGCCATAGTGCCGCCAGAGGGTTTGGGTCAGTTTAAAAATCCTGACCCCAACGGGACTTGAACTCTCGACCCTCCGGCTTGTAGCTCAGTGCCTTAACCACTACGCTACGGCGCTCACTCGTGGTATTACTTATGAAAATGTATAAAATTCTTATTCTCCCAGTTATATGGAAGCGATACATGGGCTCTTATTTTATGGGAGGGTTAAAGGTTACGAGTATTTAAAAATAAAGTTGTTAGGAAAACATTTTGACCAAAGAGAGTGGGCAGACAGACGAATGGAGAAAACTACATAACAGTGAGCTACATGATCTTTATGGAAAACCAGATATGACAGTTAAATCTCGTAGACTGCGATGAGAAGGACATGTGACACGAATAGGAAATGAAAGAGGCGTATGGAAGCATCCTGTAGGAAAAATGAAGGAAAACGCCTAGTTGGTAGACCAAGAATGATGTGGGAGAATAGTATTAACCATGATTTGCGTGAAGTACATTATACAGGGGATGATTGGAAAACATTAGTTCAAGATGGGGATGTATAGTGGGTGAGCTTATGCTCGCACGGCCATGAACCTATGGGTTCGATAGTGCCAGTGTGAGAGTGGATTAGTTATTGCCTATCTTATCTCCCATCTTTTAGTATGAGTATTAAATATTAACCCCGGTAATATGTCAGTATGGGGGCACGCCGTAGCGTAGAGGTTAAGGCACTGCGCTACAAGCCGGAAGGTCGAGGGTTCGAGTCCCGGTGGGGTCAGGATTTTTAAACTGACTCAAACCTTCTGGCGGCACTATGGCCCTGGGGTCGACTCAGCCTCTAACTGAAATGAGTACCAGACGCTTGTTCTGGGGTAAAGGCGGCCGTCACGCAGGGCTGACAACCCGGCTGACATCAAGTGCCGATTATCAAGAAAAAGTGGGAGCCTTAACCTCCTACTACCCCAAGGGCCTCCTGAGGCCTGTAGTGGGAACACTTTACTTTTTAATATGTCAGTATGAGGCAGAACTCTAACCACGGACCACTCAAAGTACATCTATACGAAAACAAGTGTAACTAAATTAGTATGGTTAAAATTCTTCCCTATAGGGGGAGAGCGCCTAAATCTCTGTAAAGGGCAACATGGGCTTACAAGAAGAAGAATACCAAATTAACCCGTTAATAACACGGCGCGCCGTAGCGTAGTGGTTAAGGCACTGCGCTACAACCCGGAAGGTCAAGGGTTCTAGTCCCGGTGGGGTCAGGATTGTTAAACTGACCCAAATCCTCTGGTGGCACTATGGCCCTGAGGTCGACTCAGCCTCTAACGTAAATGAGTACCAGACGGTAAAGGCGGACGTCATGCAGGGCTGAAAACCCGGCTGACGTCCAGTGCCGACTGTCCAGAAAAGTGGGAGCCTCAACCTCCTCCTATCCCAAGGGCCTCCTGAGGCCTGTAGTGGTATGAAAAAATAATAATAGCAATTTAACCATACTTATATCCGGTTTCATCTGTTAAAGAATTGTTAAATAACTATTTCCCACAGTTCTCAATAACTAATTAATTTTACTGGCACTATCGGCCCCGTAAGTTCATGGCCGCGCGGACATAAGCTATCCATATATCCCTATCCTGATCTAATGTTTTTAATCATTCCCTGTATAATTTACCTCTATAAATCATGGTTAATGTTATTCTCCCACTTCATTCTTGGTCTACCTATTGGATAGTTTCTCTCTTGTTTTCATACATGTGTCTCTTTCATTCCCCATTAGTGCCACATGCTCTGTCCATTGCAGTCTATGATACTTAGTGTTCTTATTAAATCTGATTTTCAATAATATTATGAAGCTCAATGTTGTGTAGCTTTCTCCATTCACCTGTCTGTTCATCTCATTTTGGACAGAATATTTTCCTAAGATCTTTATACTCCAATACTCGTAATCTTATCTTCTCCCTTAATGTAAGTGTCAATGTTTCTCATCGATATAATATAATTGGAAGAATAAGAGTTGTATATATTTTCAGTTTAACATTGTTTTATTAAATACACAAGTGATCTTCTTGGTGATAAAATATTAAAATATATATACAGTCAATATGCCCATTTCACCAATTAATGTTTTAAAATGGTCAACAAGTTTCCACAGCCAAGCTGTCATTCTCAAGACCAGATATTGACTGAAGACAAAATTTAACTGAATTTGTTTATCAATTTTGTCTTCAGTCAATATCTGGTCTTGAGAATGACAGCTTGGCTGTGGAAACTTGTTAACCATTTTAAAACATTAATTGGTGAAATGGGCATATTGACTGTATATATATTTTAATTGTTTTATTACATTAAAGTATTATATTAGCCATTATACATTTCAAATTATTTCTACATTTATCGATTCTGCACTGTAATAAAAAAATTCATCCAGCTAACAACCTCTAGTAGAGAGAGAAAAATGTTATGCACATGCCATGTGATCAAGAACAAGTTTAACGAAATTACTTCTTCCTCATCGTTGCGATCGGGTTTTTGAAATCACATTGAATAGGGATGCTACTTGTAAAATAATTATATAATTATCTTTCTTAAGCATACTTTCAATTCAAGTGTACTTGTGAATTACAATTTTGGTAGCAGATTCCTTTTATTTTCAATCTGCGGCCCTCTACCCGATTAGAAAACAAAATTCTGGCCGCCAGGTTCATTATGTTTGGACACTGCACTTTCGCAACTCTGGGGCACGCCGTAGCGTAGTTAGTTAAGGAAATAATACAGTACAAATCGTACAGTTGAAAGTTCGATTCCCGGTGGGGCCACCTTCTGGTGGCACCGTTGCCCTGGAGTCGACTCAGCCTGTAACGTAAACGATTACCAGGCGCTTGTTCTGGTGGTAAATGAGGCAGTAACCGCTGACAACCCAGCTGGTATCTAGTCCCGATTGAAACTATGGCCCCTGGGGTCTACTCAGCCTATAACGGAAATGATACCAGTCGTTTGTTGTTGAGGTAGAGGCGGAGATAACGCAGGACTCTCAACCTGACTGACATCTAGTCCTGACTGGTACCTTGGGTAGTCTTAGCTTCTAATGGAAATGAGTACTCCATCTATCCAAAGTAATTCTGCCCGAGAGCAGGTCTTTCACTGCAATCATAGCATTTTCATGCTATGCTTTGCAGCTTTACTAGGGAATTATAGATGTGGTAGCTTCCCATTGCTTTCCACGCCGTGAAAGATGTAGGTGATAATGATAAGGGTGATTTTCGGGGAACGTTGGGCCCTAAGCTTCCTGACATTTGTCTTACAGGTGAGGAAAAAACCCGAGAAAAACCTCACCCAGGAACCTGTCCCGACTGGGAATCGAACCAGGGCTCGCTGCGTGACAAGGCAGCACGCTACCTCGAGACCACAGCGGTGGACAAAATGAGTACTAGGTGTTTTTTTTTCTGCGGGAAAAGGCGGTCGTCACGCAGGTATAACACCCGACTGACATCAAGTTCCGATTGTCTATGAAAAGTGGGAGCCTTCTACTACCCCAAGAGTTTCCTAAGGTGTATAGTGGGATCACTGTTTTTTATTGTACTTCCAAAGTGGCTCCCATGTTATAGCATAGAGACATCTCACTCGGAATAATGGATGTAGGTTACACGTAATTGTAAGTTTTGATCAATCGCCGAATGGTACTGTGACCCTGAGGTATACTCAGCTTCTAACGGAAATGGGTAGCAGGCGCTTGTTCTGGAGGTAAAGGCGGCCGACACGCATGGCTGACAACCCTTTGACATAGATGCCGTTTGGCGCCATGGGGTAGTCTTAGCCTCTAACGGAAATGAATACCATGCGCTTGTTTTGGAGGAAAAGTAGCCAGCAAGCTGGTTGACATCAATTATCGATTGCCACCTTGCTCCTGGGATCTACTCAACCTCTAACAGAAATTACACCAGACCTTATTCTGGGAATAAAGACGGCCGTCACACAGGACTGACAACCCGACTAACATTAAGTGCCGATTGTCTTAAATAGTGGGAGCCTTAACATTCCATTACTCCCAAAGGATCTCCTGAGGCATGTAGTGGGACCTTCTTCTTCATCTTCTTCTTCTTCTTCTTCTTCTTCTTCTTCTTCTTCTTCTTCTTCTTCTTCTAGCACTACAGCCCTTTATGAGCCCTGGCTGCTGTTAAGACACTCCTCCATGCATCCCTGTCCAAAATCCCCCTACTCCATCCCCGTACCCCGAACTTTCGGAGATCCTCCTCTACTCCATCCATCCATCCATCCATCCATCCATCCATTTCACCTTCTGTCTCCCTCTTCTTCTTCCTCCATCTGATCCCAGTAGTGTAAGCTTTCTAGTAGTATTTTCCTCCTCCATTCTCATTATATGACCCACCCATCTTAATGAAAAGTAAAGAATCGATTTAAGGTAGCGTTATCTATTGCAAATCTCCCTCAAACTCATTGAGCCTGCCAATTTTAATAAAAGTTACAATATTTGGGTCTGAATACTAACTGTAGATTCCATCGTTATAACTTATCCGTCATACTCCACGGTCATTTATAGGTCCCAGGATTTTCCTTTCAGAGTCTCCATTCTCTCTGCTAAGTGTCTAGCATTCACTGCCATCAATTTGGGAATGATGTATTAACCTTTTTCGGGTTTCCGTCTTTCCGTGCCAAACCTCCAAAGCCTACGATCTTGGGCATCTTCAATACTTAGCCCTCTTGCTTGCATTACTATCTCCATGCTTTCCTTCCACGTTAACTTTGGTCTCCCTCTTTTCTTCTTTCGGCTCGGTTGCCATAGATATAGTGGTTTCGACCATCGCTCATCTTCCATTCTTAAAATATGTCGTAACTATTTTAAGTTCTTCTCCTCAATTCTTTCAATTATGCTTTCTTCTGTTTCCATTATGTTTCTAATTTCCTTATTTGTGACATGTTCTAGTTTTTACTTTCTGGCACTTCTGCGCAAATAATCCATTCTTCTTCTTCTTCACTTCACGGGCTAGGCAAAAATTGCCTGTTCCGCCTCACACTTGTTCTGTCCATCTTTTCACTGGCCTTCCTACATTCCTTGAACCTCTTGGCTTGTAGCTGAAAGCTGCTCTTGGTAATCTTGTTACATTCATTCTTTCCACGTACCGTCGGTTTGGAAGAAGACTGTCACAACTCAAAATAATTCATTTTTACGTTTTCACAATGAAACGACTGCAATTTGTCTATATTTTTATGTGGAAGAGAGTTACAAGTTGTAATTCTTACTGTGGCGCTAAATGACGCAAGTGACGGTATATGTTTTTGACAAGTCGACAACATTATTCTGAGCAAGAGAGTCACATGTCAGTTGTCTCTCTACTGTTACCGACTTAAAAAAACTTGTTATAGAGATGAGCGTCAATAATACATTAAAAAACTCTGCAGGTGTAGTAGTTAAAATCACAGACATGAAAATGTGCATGATAAAGAAGGATCAGGTTGGAAAAATCTTCTATAAAAATTCTTAGCTTCAAGAGGAATTCTATACTGTAAATATTGTGAACTCAATGCTCCAGAAAACAGACTTTAATTTTCTTAAACTAAATAGAGCTTATAAATAGAAATTACCTATTTCAGAAGCAAAGAAGAATGGAATTCTCACCTTGAGAGATAAAAAAGTTCTTCCCCGATATTATTATGAGTTTTATAAAAATGTATAATGTATGATGTAAATGTTGTTCTCGCAAAGTTTTTGTTTTCTTAAAATAGGGTTTTCATTTTATATCCTTGATAGATAATACGTTGTTCCTAGATGTTATGACTTTTATACAAATTTATAATAATGTATGGTAAAGTTGTTCCCGAAAAGTTTTTCTTTACTTAAAATAAGGTTGTCATTTTGTATTCTTGGTAGGTAGATGAAAATGTCGTTATTGACATTATTGTGTTTTATAAAAGTTACGATTGATTATATGTAGTTGTTCTGACAAACGAATAAACTTTTAATTTTGTATCTTTAAATGTATTTCTTACCTCCATCCATCCATAGTAATTCTGCCCGAAGGCAGGTCCTTCACTGCAATCATAGCATTTTCATGCTATGCTTGCAGCTTTACTAGGGAATTGTAGGTGTGGTAGCTTTCCGTTGCTTTCCACACCGTTGAAGGATGATGATGATAAAGAAAAGGATGATGATGATAAAGAAAAGGATGATGATGATGACCATATGATTTCGGGGACCGTTTGGCCCTTAAAGTTTTCCTGACATTTGTCTTACAGGTGAGGAAAAACCCCGATAAAAACCTCACCCAGAAAAACTGTCCCGACCGGGGATCGAACCCGGGCCCGCTGCGTGACAAGGCGGCACGCTACCTCGAGACCACAGCGGTGGACATTTCTTACCTAATTCTCTAAAAAAACAGTAAAAATATAAAAAATATTTTGATCAAGACTGTCACCCCTTTGAAAAAAGGGGTAAAATAGGGGTTGAATTTGTACAAAATTGTAGATTTGCAATGCAACTTAAATTGTCTGCAAGCCACTTGTACTATTATCTCATGACATCGAGCTCCGAGGCCCTTTTATCAAGTAAAACGTTTAAATGCTTCCCCTGAAAATTTGTTAATTTTGAGTTATGACAGTCTTCTTCCACGCCGACGATATGTAAACCATTTCTCTCTATATTATCTGATTTTCTCATTCAATGGATATATATTTAACTCTGTTCTTATATCTTCTTTGTTTATCCGATCCAATCTTGTGCAGCCTTTTGTTCTTCTAAGGAAGTTCATTTCTGCGCTTTGATCTCTACATTGAAATTTTTTTGTCATAACCCAAGTTTCGCTCCCATAAAGTAATGCAGGAACTGCCAATGTTTTATAAAACTTCAATCTAGTATCTCTTCTTGTTTTATTCTGTAATGTTTTATGTATTGTTCCGCATATCATTTGAAATTTCGACAGTTTATTTTGTGTAATTAATCCATTTCTAGAGCTATTAGTACAGTATGATGTACAGAAGTTTAAAAATGCTGAGATTGAGAGGAAGTATAAAGAGGAAATTGATGGAAGATTAGAGTTAAAGTATGGAAACGAGGGACTTGAAGAATGTTGGAATGAATATAAAAAGATAATACATGGAGTTGCTCTGGAGGTTGTTGGGAAACAAGAACAGAAAAAGAGAAGTGAATGGTACAATGCAGAGTGTGAGAAATAAGGAATCAGAAGGATGTAGCATATACAAGGACAGTTCACGAGAATAGCTGTGTATTGGGATCACTTTGCCTTTTTTATAGTAATTCTACCTTCTCCAAAGTGGGTCCCATGTTTTAGCATAGAGAGACCTCGAATAATGGATGTAGGTTATACATACATTGTAAGTTCTGAGAAGTGACGGTAGATGCTGTTATCGCAGCTAGGGTGTTGCGTAACATAATTGGAAACGAAGGGAATTTAGTTTCGATAAGTTGAGAACGTTCCCAGGATTCTCATTTCCTGTTCTGCTGATAGCACGTGTTGCGCTTTAGGTATGTCTCAGAACAAAAGCCCTACATGTTGTATATCCAGCCCCTTTAGTCTGTGGCACGTGTACAAAAATGTATCGTATAGAGTTCCGTTTAAAATAGAAATTAGCGAAAACGTTACTTCGTCCTCATGGGTGTGATTATTCAATCCATGGGTAATTTAGACACAGATTTTGCTTTTTATCATTGAATATGTAGAAAATATTACTCTGGGTCTCCATTTTTATCTAATAACATTCATACTATAGTTTTAATAAGCATGTTTGAACACCGTTGAGGTCAAAATTATTTCAATTATAAAAAAATGTTGTACCTTATATAACACAGTCGTCCTCAACTATAATAATTTATGTTACTATATTCGTTATATTATTAAAATTTAAAGCTTTTCGAAGATATGCTTCATCTTCAGGAACTTTCTTGATACTGAAATTATTTATATATTTCACTAGCTAATACACGGCGTGCGCTGCGACACCTAAATAAATGATAATGTGTTTTTGTATTTAGTTGAATAAGTAAAAGGAAAGATAAATATAAATGTATATAATTATTTTTAGATACCCCGTGCTGATTACCCGGCGTTGCCCGGAAAATCTACGCATTCCGATCTTCTTGGCATCAATGAAAGACAAAACGGTTATTGTGAGTTATCCTTAAAAGATAAACATATGCTGTCGCGGACTTTTCTGTAGAGTTTTTTTTTTTTTTTTTAGATATTCAATTCTGTGTATAATATTTTTGTGTATTTGTAATGGTTTTGGCAGCGTAAGCCATTTAAGCTTACAAAAAGCTTCATTTTTTCATAGTTTTTCACTACAGAAGGTGATTTTTAAGGGTGAAGGGTTTGAGCATTTAAACTCTCTTATAACCTTCCCGGGAAAATCCTGAACCATTTTGCAAAATACCCCATGTCAATCGGGTGAATGGTATAGCAGCACATGCTTGCCCGGGAATCCACTTATCCCGATCTCCTTGGCATCAGTGGAAAACAAAAATGATTATTGTGAGTTATCCTTAAAAGATAAACATATGCTGTCGCGGACATTTATGTAGAGTTTTTTTGAGATATTCAATTCTGTGTACATTAATTTTGTGTATTTGTTATGGTTTAGGCAGCGTAAGCCATTTAAGGGTAAAAAAGGGACTTTTCCACATTTTTCACCACAAAGGGTGTTTTTAAGGGTGTAGAAGTTGAGCATCTGAACTCTCTTACAGCCTATGTTCATCCCGGGAATCTCCTGAACGTTTTGCAAAATTAACCACCACGATCAGATCAACGGTATGGCCGCGCATAAAGTACGAACAAACAAACAACCAAATATCCATTTTTATATATATGCTATACATACAAAAACTATAGAGAAGATATGTACTTCTGTAGGAGGGCTTATAAAAATTCAAGAAGAGACAAAATTAGGAACACTAAAATGTTTTAAAAAGATGTTCTACAAGTTATTGAAGAAAGACTGAAATGGTTTGTCCACGTGAAGAGGATGTCTGATGACAAGATACCTAAGATTATATTACATTTTGAAGCGGAAGGTAGCAGAAAAAAAGGGAGACCAAAATAACAATGGGTTCAAGGAGTGCATAGGATATGGTCTCGAGAGGATTGACAGAGAGTAATGCAGATAATAGGGATGTGTGGAGGAGTAAAATTTAGAATGGGTTGTAGGACAACTACTTGTATATTTAAAACAATAGAAGTTGTACATGTTGTGACAGTAGTCTTCAACACATTATATTTGTATACAATATTCAACCAGGCCTTTCGGAACCGGTTCCATTTTCAAAGCTGTTCAATGGGTACTGATTGTTTTTAACGTATATATTATATAATGGATTGATCTGTTAGGGCGTATTCTCTTTCAGCAGGTATCGTTTCTTTTTGCTTTATAATTTCTATTTCTGCTAAGATGTTTATTATCCGGTTATTATTTTCTCTATGATATTGATAGGGTCTTTTCTATTGTGTTGAATTGATGTCCTGTGTTAGTAACATGTTTAGCGAAACTTGATTTGCCTCCATTTCTTATATCAGTGAAATGTGCATTATATCTTATTTAAAACTTCTGGTTGTACGTCATGTATATTCATGTTTTTTTACAACTATTGCATTTAAGTTTATATACTCATTTTTTGTTGTATATGCTGCGGTCTTCTATTTTATTTTATATAATGTTTAGATTAGCATTATTTCTGTATGCTATTCTTACGTTATTGTCATGTTTTTTGTATTGTTTGGCCAATTTTATTTTTTCGTTTTCTACGTATGTGACGATTATTCGTTTTGGTTTGTTTTCATTTGTTTCTTTTAAAAAACTACTTCTAGTAGAAAAATTCCTAATAAATATATATATATATATATATATATATAAATGAATGTTTGTTTGTTTGTACATTATGCGCGAACATACCGTTGATCCGATTGCGATGGGGCTTTTTGCAAAATGTTCAAGAGATTCTCGGGATGAACATAGGCTATAAGAAAGTTGTGAGACTCAACTCCTACACCCTTAAAAATCGCCCTTTGTAGTGGAAAACGTGAAAAAAGTAGCTCTTTGGACGCTTAAATGGCTTACGCTGCCTAAACCATAACAAATACACAAAATTAATGTACACAGAATTGAATATCTCAAAACGCTCTACAAAAAGTCCGCAACAGCATATGTTTATCTCATACGGATAACTCACAAACAACATTTTTGTCTTTCATTGATGCCAAGAAGATCGAGACAAGTACGTAGATTCCTGTGCAAGCATAGGCAGGTAATTCTTTTAGGGATAACTCACAATAACGAATTTTGTCTTTTAGTTCATTTATGTCAAGAAGATCGAGATAAGTAGATTCCCGGGCAACGCCGGGTAATCAGCACGGAGAATCTTAAAATAATTGCGATATACATTTATAATTATTTTTCAATTTACTTATTCAACTAATCATAAGAAGTGCATTAATATTTGTCTTTCAGCTTATTTATGCCAAGAAGATCGGGATGGGTAGATTCCCGTACAGCGCCGAGTAAACAGCACGGAGTATCTAAAAATAATTACGATATAAATGTTTCCCTTTACTTATTTAACTAAACATAAAAAACACATTTTCATTTATTTAGGCGTAGTAGCGAATGCCGGGTATTACCTAGTATGTGTGTGTGTGTGTGTGTGTGTGTATGTATGTGTGTGTGTATATATATATATATATATATATATATATATATATATATATATATATATATATATATATAGAGAGAGAGAGAGAGAGAGAGAGAGAGAGAGAGAGAGAGAGAGAGAGAGAATAAATTTACATTTAGTTCACGTTGCAGTATACAGAGGTTTTAAACGAAATAGATTTTGAAATATACCTCCTCTTCATATTCGAGAGTGATAACAAATTTGGTCGTACACTTATTCCTGCTCTTCAATTTTCAAAATATGATGACTCTCCATCCTTCCATAAAAACTCATCCATCATCTGCAGTGAAACTGATTTTTATGACTAATGAAAAAAAATACTAATTGTAATGAAATTTGCACAGGTAATGTCAATGACTAATCGAATTACAAACTGCGTTGGAAAAACAAGTGAAATGTAATGCATTTTAGATTTTTTTTGTTTATGTAAAGTTGAAAGAAATGCTGTATTTAAAAAAAATGTTCAGTGAATTGTATGGAGTATGTTTCAATGCGATTTCTGTGACAAAAGCCTCTCGCCACTGTCGTTATTCAATTGCTGATGAAAGTGAAAATAACAAAAGCTACGCATGGCGGGCATCACAATAAACGTTACGGCCCATCGTACCTGTTGATGTAATGAGAGAGGGAGAGAGTAAAAGTGAATCACAGAACTCTTTAATAATGATTCCCAGTTTGCATTGATTTTTATTGTGTTTTGTTACAAGTATCTGTCAGTACTGTGTATGAATCTGAATGAAAATGCAACAAGCTTCCTCGTGCATTCCACTGTTCAATGTAAGTTAACAAACATTTAAGAATAATTATTTACACAAAGGATCGCTTTTGTGATGCTCGTAAAGTCAAATTCATAATCTCAAAAATATTAATCCGAAGGAGATGTAATCGCATCCAAAAATGGGATTGACCGTGTGTTATTTATTTTGTTTATTGTATTATTTGATATGTGATGTCAATTTTTGGGATGACGGACAGATGGAAGGCGATAAGCCAGACGAAAAATGTTCCTTGGTCCAAAAGAGTGATGATCACCATGAGACATCGATGTGAGGTCTGTAATTCAAGCAGGAGGTGGAACATTTTGAACATGTTGTGTAAAGGTAACTGTCTGCGGGAAGAAAAACGTCCGTGTGAATATTACTGTTTTGAAGGTCATAACTCGGAAACCAAACAATTTTGGATGCACTTTATAATAAACGTTTTATGTCTACATATGGAGAAAATATAGGCTATTTGAAAATATGCTCTCGATATTTAAAACACTGTGTATATATGTATGTATGTATGTATGTATGTATGTATGTATGTATGTATGTATGTATGTATGTATGTATGTATGTATGTATGTATGTATGTATGTATATCCGAAATTAAAAATTGACTCGAGCAACCGCCATGTTTCGTGCGTCGCAGTGTATATATATATATATATATATATATATATATATATATATATATATATATATACTAGTTAATTTCCGGCATGCACTCCTACACGTAAATAAATTAAATATTAAGGGTTAATTAAATTATGTGTACGAGTCAATTTTTAATTTCGGATTTCAGGTAAACCCCCATTTCCAATATCCGGATTTCGCTGATATTTTATTAAAACCTACCTCGGTTTATTTTAATAAGATATACTGAGTTTCGTTGTGAAACATTGAAAATTGCGACTGCAAGGGCGATTTTTAAGTATTTGTTTCAAATGAACTTCTATGCTTAATGATTTCAGAACATAATAGATAGTGGCTAAATATTCTCTGTACTTGAAAAACCTATATTTACAGATGTTCATGAATATTGGTTGAGTGGTTTAGAAGTCTATTGTCAGATATACCAACATCCATTTATATATATATATATATATATATATATATATATATATATGTGTGTGTGTATACATATGTATTTATTTATTTATATGATATGTAAATAAAATAAATGCTTGAGCCGCAATTAGAAGCCGATAATACTAACGCTATACATTAGCTCGTTTCCAACTGCGCCACTCTGGCATCCCAGCACAAATATTTAATTTTTTTCGTAATACTTTTTTTTTGTCTAATGCCACCAGGTTGCCATTTATGACATTTCTGGCTTCCTTCCCTGGCATTGGCAGAATTGCAATCCATTTCTTAGGTTGGGGCACCATGAAGGCAGAGTTACGTTACTCCGATGGTATGATGGGTGATAAATTATAATGAAGCGCCAGGAGAGTTCTTAACCTAAATCTAATCTAAATTCCAGACCATGGGCCACCACAGGAATAATTCCCTTTAAGGAAAGATTCCTATGATTTGACCGGGAATCAAACCCGGGACCTCATGAACAGTAGTCAGGAACGCTGACCACTAGCCCATGAGGCTGGTCTATAATTCTCAATTAACGAGAGATAGCGGGACATCGGTCGAACTGCCATCTAGTGGCTATTATAACAAGTAAGCATTGGCCTTCGTTGCTAAATGTCAAACATATAAATATAACACACACACGCACACACACACACATATACGCCTATGATATCTATGTATGTATCACCATCACAGTGTTAAACCTATGGCACTATGAAAAACTCTGAAACAGCGTCTTAATATATATTTTTCCTTTTTTCAGAGGGAGGTGCTGCAGCGCGATGTGGACAGGGAGAGGAGGTTACGGCTGGACACAGAGGTGCGCCTGCGTGACACCACTTCTGAGGCCGAGCGTTGTCGAGCAAGGCTCGCGAGCCTACAGAGAGAGTTCGGCAGGTCAGTTTTCTATTATCCACAATGTATTATAATTTTCAGTAAAGCTGTGATATTACTGTTTTTTTAATGGACAGATGACTAATGTTAAACGGTGACCTAAAACTATTCCTGTAAGCCCTTGTTTCCCTTAACAGAGAATTAGGCGCTCTCCCCTACAGGGAAGAATTTGAACCATACTAATTTAGTTACACTTGTTTTCGTATAGATGTCATTTTGAGTGGTCCGTGGTCAGCGTTCCGCCTCATATTCGTCCATTTTAGTTATTCATAGAACAAATATTTGCCTAGTGATTTCACTGTAAAACATCATAATTTATTTGTAAAAGAATCTTTCATCATTCTCATCGCAATAGTTGTTTCTTTTTTTGTTTAAGTTCAATGGAAGATCCCAGTTAATTGGAAGTAAAGCGAAATTGGTTCATACACGTACTAGCGTTCCAAACACGTATTCAATGATGTCCCGAATTGTGATATCGGGGCCAAACATTCTGTTAAATAATTGTTTGCTAATTTTCTTTATAGTCTACGAGACAGATAATATTTATTAATTTAAATACTAATGCCAGGATCCAATTTATCATAAATCGTATTTTCGCAATATTATTGAAATTACGAAAAAATCGTAAATTAGTGGATTCACCAAAAAAAAAAAAAAATGCGAATACATCAAGTAAATAGAAATATATATCGATATTCTGCAGCATCATCAAAGTATTCTAGCAAAAAAATATGACCCAAGTTTTAGAAGACTAGTGCGCAAATTAAAATCGAGTAATTGCCTCTAATCAATGCAATCATTTTAATAAAACAGAAGAGAGAGAAGAGATATATAGATATTTGAGAGTTAATTGAAGAGTCTGTATGTAAAAGTAAGTCACTAGTGGAGAGAATAATATTTATTTTAATATTTTATTTAATAATTTTATTTCAGTAAATTTCATTTTTATACAGAACGTTTAAGCAAACCATGTCTTACTCCATAAATACTGTAGTTCTATTTTATTCCTTACATACATTGTTTTTCATTGTTATCATAAAACGGTTAAGAAACAAAGTTTGGAATTTTTTATTTCATTATTATTTATAGACGATTTAACATGTAAGGTAATATCGCGTTTAGAATTCTTTATTTATACTCACCAGGCTGTGCGTTTCTATCACGCATTTTGATATTGTTTTTTCTGAAAAAATTGACTAATTTTAATGATACTGGAATGGTGATTATGATGATATAGGGTCACACATACATAATTTCTGCCCAAGAGCAGGTCTTTCACTGCAAACTCAGCATTCTCCACTCTTTACTTAACTCAGCCTACCTTTTTGTATCCGTATACCATTTATTTTAATATTGTCTATCATCTGATGTCTTTTTCTGCCTCTAACCTTCTTTCCGTTGACCATTCCTTCTAGGACATCCGTCAGCAGGCAGTTCCTTCTTAGCCCACTCTTTATGATTGATGAAAACCATGATTAAATTTCAGCCATGTTGATCCACATCGCGGTTTGAAACCAGGGCATTCAGAATACGAGTCTCAAACGTTACAGCCTGAGCCAATTCGTTCGGAAATTTAAAAATGTGTTAAAATAATAGAATGAAACGCAAACTAAACAGAGTTATTATGTTTACAGAATGAATAAGAGAGTACATTTGTTATTGTCACAGTTTAAAGTTAGATTAAGTCTGACTTGATATATTTCCCTCGCTGTTACGATCTGGCATCATATTTTAAAGAAATAAAATCTGAAGTTATTCAAGGTTTCATACGCTGATTTATGTTTATAACAAATTGCCTCAAAATATAATATGAAAATATCAACAACAACAAAAAATGAAAATAAAAGTCGTTACATTTTGGAAAAAATACCCAGTTCTATACCATGTCCGCTCTTAGAGTGATCCTAACATAAACAAACGCCAATTCTATCCTTCCGCCATTCACACCACAATTACTGTTACATTGACAGGGAACACATAGTGTAAAGTATATAAGAGATATGATAATTGAATGGGGCAGATTACAAGAAAGCTGGTGAGATTTTTCACTGAACTTGTGAAATACATTTAAAATAACTGTTTTTGACCTCTAGTCAAAGATTCACCAGACTTGTGTTTTAAAAATTTAGATGACGACACAGCAACAGAAGAATCGATACCTTCAGCCAATATGTTGCATCAGAATCGACTAAAGCATGACTGAAATGCATCATCCATATGCAATAAATTATTTTAAGTTGTAATTATTGATTAGGTCAAGATTAGAATGTTTTTTATGTTTTAATATTATTATTTTCATTCACGAAGAATAACAAGTATATTCAGAGGACAAATTTTTAATTTAATGAAAGGAACTACTTTTTCGCATAGTTATTGCTTCTACATCGTACGTCGGTGTCCATAACCAATGAAAAGCGAGCAGGTCACATGGTTTTGTTTTGATGAAGATCACTTTAAGAGCAGATAACTAACAAGAGAACTGTAAACCATTACATGCCGAAATCTACATTGAAATATCTTCAAGAGAAACATTGTGATGTACGAAGGCCTTGTCAAAAAAAAGTCTGCCGTTTTTAACTGCAATGCATTAAAATCCAGCCTAAAATAGTTAATTTAAACGATAGGGAAGTAGAAAAGTAAGATAAAAAATAAAAAAAAGATATTTAGACATCTTAACGAAACCATCTCTAATGTTAAATCCTTAGAATATAACCCCGCTATAAAAATATTCCGCATAATGCAAAGTTCAAAATTATTAAGCAAGAAGAAGTTAAGGGTAATTGAAGTGAAAGATTTCCTATAAAACGAATATCTGCAACTACTGAATTGGTAGACTGGATAACTCTCACTACCTGCCGTGTGCGCCTCGTCCTACATCACCTATCTTACTCATGCAGGTAGTCCATTGCTCCGCACAGTGGGATGCCATTGTTGGATTATAGCTTCCACTTCTGTACCGTGCATTAAAAGCGGCATCTATTTTTTTGACACGGTCTTGGTACGTCACAACATTTTTCTGGGAGAAGTTTCAAAGTTGGTTTTGTTATGCAATGGTTGACAGTTCCCTTGCTAGCAAAATTGCTATGGATAATAAAAAATAAAAACCAGATGTAATAAAAATTATTAAGTCTCATAGACTACGATGGGCAGGGCATGTGCCACGTAAGGGAAATGAAAGAGGGACATGGAAAAGAAGTAGTAGTTAGGCCAAGAATGAGGTGGGAGAATAACAACCATAATTTAAGGGAAGTAAATTATACAGGGATTATTGGAAAATATTAGCTCAGGATAGGGATGTATGGAGAGTTTATGTCCGCGCGGCGATGAACCTACGGGATCTGTACTATACCAGTGATCTATCTACTAAAAAGGAACATCGTAATTTATGAATTACTAAGATATCAATACTTCTAAAATTCAATGTAATACACCGTTGAAATTATGCAATATAATGTTAAAATATTAAAATAGGTACCTTGATATAGCAGTCGTCCTCAACTATATCAACTTCTGTTTAAAATACTTCGTTAAATGGTTAAAACAATGAAGGCCTTTCAAACTCAAGTTTCATCTCCTGCATTCTATTTGGTAACAAAGTCAAGTTTTGTCTTCTGCATTCTATTTGGTACGAAAAACAAGTTTCACCTTCTGCATTCTCTTTGGTACCAAAATCAAGTTTCATTTTCTGCATTCTCTTTGGTACCAAAATCAAGTTTCATTTTCTGCATTCTGTTTGGTAAGAAAATCAAGTTTCATCTTCTGCATTGTTTGGTACCAAGATAAAGTTTCAGTTTCTGCATTCTATTTGGTACCAAATATGAAACTTGGTTTTGAAATGCCTTCATTGTATTTTTCACTTGGCGAAGTATTTTTTAAACAGAAGTTGATTCATTTGAAGACGACTGCTATATCAGGTACACATTTTAATATTTTAACATTATACCTAAGATATGCTGGGGCGTGAACATAACTGGCCCACTAGGGTCAAATTCTCGAAGGATGAAGATCTTAAAGAAGAATTTGTAAAATTGGGAAGGAAATATAAACAGAGTAGAGGAGGTGTTACTGTTGTTACATATTGATCTTTACGTGCGATCACCACCTGCGTCTCCTATCCACGGTCCCCTCTTGCAATAACTCTCGCCAGCGTAATGGTCTGCAGGGACAAATCCGATGGTCTTCTCTCGATCACTCGGCTCACACAAACTGCTCAATCTCATAGGATTCCCTCTAATCCGACGCCGGTTATATTCTGTTTCCATAAATGATTCACTTTTACATATTCCTTATCTGTAACTATACCTTTTACATGTTTTTACTCTCTTAATGGCGGATTTTTTAGCCGTTTCACGACTGCAATGAAGAATAGCCTATCCCGAAGTGAATAAATGTAGACTGACTAACTAAGTAACTGGCTCTATCGAACGTATGGGTTCATGGCCGCGCGGATGTAAGCTCTCCACACATTCCTATCCTCAATGTTTTCTAATCATCCCCTGTATAACCTACTTCCTCAAACTATGGTTAATGTTATTCTCCTATCTCTATCTTGGTCTACCAACTTCCTTCCGATTTAGCTACAAGAAGCTTTCATGCAACTCTTTTATTCCGTATTCGTGCCTAATGTCCTACACATAATAATATAGAATAAATCTAGACTGAAAATAAAAACCAAAATTCAAGTTTTAAGAAAAACAGGAAAAAATAAAAGGTCTTTATTATAGTTTTTGATAGGCCAGTCGCTTTCTTGTGGCTAAAATTTGAACTACTTGCAGACTGAATATCACATAGCCCGGTTTCTACCGCACTGGCATAGGAACATACCCCGGATTTTAGCAATAAATGGAATACAGTTGTTGTGGCTCTTAGTCCGGTGTTCATTTTAATTCAACAAATATCTATGTGGTAAGTTTCTGAATGCTGACAATTGTATTTAACCGTTACAACTTTATTTAGGACATCAGGCCTTAAAAAATAAGTGCAGTCGTTAGAATGGGTGATTTTTTATCCATACATTATTACTTTTTATGTACATTTTAATTTTCACCACCTAAAAACAAGTTAACATTTGTAGGCGTGTATGAAGCCGTTGTAAGTCAAAATACCAACTTTTCAGAATGAAATAATTTTAGTTTCTGCACTTTTCGGGCTTCAGATTCCGCGCTATATTAATAAGGTACGTGTCCCTGATATTCCCATGCTGAGGTGTGAGAAATTTTCTATCCGCCATTTTGAAAAAAAATCAAAACAAGTTTTTGCTTCTAATCATTCCTAGTCTAATTGAATTTCATAAAACAATTTTCATTCCCCATAAATTAGTTTTATTGGTAAAAAATAAATTTTCAAAACTCTATGTAGTATCCATTCCAGGAACTATGCACATGGTATGGTCACCCTTGTTCCATGTTCTACAAATCTTTTTTTTTTAGTTTCATAGTGCAGGTTTGCTAAAATTAAATAGTTATAATTCAAAACAGATTTTGCATTGAAAACGAAATTGTTTACAAAATTTATATTGATACTTACTTACTTACTCACTGGCACTATCGAACCCATAGCTTCATGGCCGCGCGAAAATAAGCTCTCCAAACGTCCCTATCCTGAGCTATTGCTTTCCAATCATTCCCTGTATAATCTACTTCCCTCAAATCATAGTTAATGTTATTCTCGCACCTCATTCTTGGTCTACCAACTGGGCGTTTTCCCTCTGGCTTTCCTACAAGAAGCTTCCATGCAAGTCTTTCATTCCCCATACGTGCAACATGATTTGAGGGAAGTAGATTATACAGGGGGTGATTGGAAAACATTGACTCAGGATAGGAATATATAGCTTATGTCCGCACGGCCATTAACCTACGGGTTCGATAGTGCCAATGAGTTAGTTAGTTGATTGGTTAGTTAGTCTTCTCCTCAACTGTTAAAATAATTAAAACTTTGCAGGACTTTAGCGGCCTCAGTATAAAGTTATCTACTGTCCAGCTACTGACTTATTTGTGATTATCTTGTAGATAGGATTTTGTGTAGGCCTACTGTGTGCGTTCTCGTTTAAAATCAAATTGTTGTCGACTTCCTTTAGAATATCTAACTCCTCCGGTATGTTTAACTTAGTTGGTTACATTCTCTGCGTAATATGGTAAGGGTGTTGTCTATAATCTGCATATGATATTCATTTTTATTGCAAGTTTAGCGTAACCTGATTTACCTTCTTCATATTTAAAGTCTTTAAAATGCTATTTATATCTGATATTAAAATTTCTATTGATTCTAAGTAAAATTTATTACAATATTTACACTTTAGTTTATATATATATATATATATATTTTATTAAAATTGTCAATATCTACACTTTTATATATTGTTTTTTTCCATCTTCGATACATTGCCCTAGCAACCAATATTAAGGAATCATCGCTTTCAATAATAATTCATATTATATTTATTGATAGGTACTTTTATAAACATATTATTTACATTTTGATTGCATATATCAGTTTATTTATTTAAGTAAGTATATATAACTAATATGTATATATCAATTCTCAGTTGAAAAAAAAATCGATGCAATTAAATCGACCCCTGTAAAACTGTGCGGACGCACGTCATTTTAAATGGAAAACCCCTCTTTTATTGTACTATTGAATTTCTATAGCATGACCATTAAATTGTTGTCAAAGCGATGTTCAGTTTTTTTCTCCTGGTTGCCATGACAGCGACAGGGTCATTCAACACTCTGAAAACTCCCTTCCGCCTTACCAATCAATTTCAATTCAGTGTTAAATTTTCTTGCTTGAATAGATGGAGACCATTGTCTTTGCGACATATCCAGTTTAAACCTACTGTGCATTAATCGGTCGTAATGTGTCTTTAATAATTACGTACTACTTCAATATAACGTGTTTTTACACGCTTTATATTAGCTTGACCTGTATCTCTCTATCTATCTATATAACTGAATCTTTCAACGCGTTTTCACTCACTTAAAATAATTGGATCGACTTGAAATTGTGTATACTTGTAAAGGAGCTGTGACAATACAATAATTTCATATTTATTTTCTAAAATCCTGGCCAGAATCATCAGAAAATCAAAAAAAGTGTCTTTGTATTTATGTAACGGAATCTTTGAACACGATTTTCACCCACTTAGAAACATAGGATAGACTTGAAACTTTGTATACTTGTAAAGGACCCGTGACAATACAATAATTTCATATTCATTTTCTAAAATCCTGGCCAGAATCATCAGAAAATCAAAAAAAGTGTCTTTGTATTTATTTATTTTTATACGCTTTATATTAGCTTGACCTGTATCTATCTATCTATTTATCTATCTATTTATCTATCTATCTATCTATCTATCTATCTATCTATCTATCTATCTATCTATCTATCTATCTATCTATCTATCTATCTATCTATCTATGTAACGGAATCTTTCAACGCGATTTTCACCCACTTAAAACCATTGGATCGACTTGAAATTTTGTATACTTGTAGAGGACCCGTGACAATACAATAATTTCATATTTATTTTCTAAAATCCTGGCCATAATCATCAGAAAATCCAAACAAGTGTTTTTGTATCAATGTAACGGAATCTTTCAACGCGATTTTCACCCACTTAGAAACATTGGATCGACTTGAAACTTTGTATACTTGTAGAGGACCCGTGACAATACAATAATTTCATATTTATTTTCTAAAACCCTGGCCATAATCATCAGAAAATCAAAAAACGTGTTTTTGTATCAATGTAACGGAATCTTTCAACGCGATGTTCACCCACTTAGAAACATTGGATCGACTTGAAACTTTGTTTACGTGTAGAGGACCCGTGACAATACAATAATTTCATATTTGTTTCAAAAATCCTGGCCAGAATCATCCGAAAATAAAAAAAATGAAAACTGGTATAATAGGTTGCGGACTTGTCGAGTTTTTAGTCAATCGTTGTAAGAGCTCAGTTTGTAGAGCAGTGAACTCTTAGTGGTATATAATTTCAGTAATCCATACGTCGCTGGTTCAAATCCGGCTGGGAGGGTTTTTTTTATAGAAGAGTATTACTTTTAGCTCATACTACAATAGTATCGAATTTAAAGATATTTACATTTTTAAACTAAAAAATAAAAAATAAATAATAGTTTTAAAAAACTAAAAGAACACGCTTTCTTAGAAAACTAAAAAATGAAAAATAATTTTAATTTCCAGTACGCTTGGGATAAAATAAAGTGGTCAACAAAAAAATCATCTCCAACACATATAGAATAAAATTAGAGTTATCAACAAAAAGAAAATAATTTTACCATCAAAAGCGTGGGGTGATTTTTATGATTTTTACATTTTCTTCTTAGAGAGCTTAGTTTTACCAATATCTGTTTATTATCAAATATATTAATTGATATAGAGCATTCCACGCTTTTGATGGCAAAATTATTTTCTTTTTGTTGATAACTCTAATTTTATTCTATATGTGTTGGAGATGATTTTTTTGTTGGCCACTTTATTTTATCCCAAGCGTACTGGAAATTAAAATTATTTTTCATTTTTTAGTTTTCTAATAAAGCGTGTTCTTTTAGTTTTTTTAAACTATTATTTATTAATGTTTATATGTACATGCAGCAACTAATTATGTTTCCTACTGCTTCGTCTCAGTGACTGAATTTACTGCGGATGAAGTAGACAAAAACCAGAGAAGTTAAGAAAATGCGAAATGTTCTAATGATGGTAATATTTTAATCGGAGACCTAGAATACTCGATAGTGATGCTGATGAGATACTAAGGATTAACACTCACATTGTCATTCTAAATATATGTTCACATAGAAATTTAATATATAAAAATGAATGTTTGTTTGTTTGTTCGTATGTATTGTATGCGCGACCATACCACCGTTGATCCGGTTTTGATGGGTTTTTTGTAAAATGTTCAGGAGATCCCGGGATGAACATAGGCTATAAGAGAGTTGTGATATTCAACCCCTTCACACCTAAAAATCACCCTTTGTAGTGAAAAACATGAAATAAAATCACTATTTTGACGCTTAAATTGCTTGAGCACAGTGTCCTTTATATCCCTCCTCATCATACTACCTATTATTCGAAATCTTTTACAGTTTCTCTTGCTAGAACATGGAATTCACTTCCACCCTATGTCAGAGACTGCCAAACTTTACCATCTTTCAGAAATAAATTGAAAATAAAATCACTAACAGAAACAACTCACTAATATTACTTTTTTAAGAATTAATAATGCGTTTTTGCATTATTTAATAAAATAGACTTAGGATTTGTTAATATATTTACCTAATGCCTTGTATAAAAAGCATAGATTAATTCATTGTAGTTTATTACTTTCTTTGTATTTTTTGTTTCTATTTATGTATAGTAGATTCGAGCTGTTATTCCTTTTTTTTATTCATTGTATCATTAATTTAATTTTAATTGTATTTAGTTTCATTGTATTATTAGACATTATTTTCATTATTATTCAATATGACAGATAATTAATTGTTCAATGACTATTATTGTAACTTTTTTTTGTATTCATATGTAACATATGTTTGTCCTGTTTAATATGACTATTATTGTAATTTTTTTTGTATTCATATATAACATATGCTTGTTCTGGTGAGTGGAAGAGAAGGCCACATGGCCTTAACTCCACCAGGCTAAATAAATCTATTCTATTCTATTCTATTCTATTCTATTCTAAACCAAAACAAATACACCAAATTAATGTACACAGAATTTAATATATCAAAAAACTCTACAAAAAAGTCCGCGGCAGCATATGTTTATCTTTTACAGATAACACACAATAACCATATTTGTCTTTCATTGATGCCAAGAAGGTTGGAATAAGCACATTCCTGAGCATGCATAGCAGCACACGCCGGGTATTAGCTAGTACATTCTATAATGGAAATGGATAGTTAATGACAAATGAGAGAATTTTTGAAGAAGTAGCTGAATTCAAATTTGTAGGAACAGTACTTACAAATAGGAATGAGATGCACAAAGAAATTAAACATTCAATCCAGCTCAATTCCGTAAATGCATTCTCTTATGCTTTGCAGGGATTCTTGTTGTTCCAATTTCTCTCAGAAACTTTAAACTGACTATTTAACTCATGCCCCAAATAGGAGTCAATGTCCAATCACGTTTCAATGATTTCTGTTTTACAACCAATCAGAGTCGTGTTTCACGAAATATTTATGAGTGTTATATTTACCATATTAAAAAAAGCTCCTCCTTTTTAATATTCTGAACATGTCTAACCATTATTTTGCAGTGACTGAACCTACAAGGAATACGGCTACCAGATTTTATATATAGTGCATGAATGTCAACACGTAGCGCATACGAGAGATAATATAAAAACATTTGTAGCAATTGATTATACCACCAAAAAAGAAACCACTGTTTGCACTTTCCTAAATGTATTTTTTTCCCAGGTAATAATCCAGAAAAATATAATTGTCATATTTACATCATACGACATCAGAAATGAATTAATATACAGTTTGATGTGTTTCATTTTTTCTCCACTAGAGAGCATTCTTATAATATTGCGTTCCTTTGGCAATAAATAGTATGATCTGGTTGCAGTGATAAACAAAAGAAGCAGTAGAAGCATACCTATCGTTTCTCATTTGTTTTTAAACATCGGCGTTTACATTAAATACATAAATATTTTGAAATAACTATAGTTAAATAATGATTTGTGAGTAAACAGCTTAATTTTATTCGTTAAATAGTCCTAACAAATGCCATTACTTATGGATGCCAAACATCTTGATAATAAATAAGAGTAGCTTCGCTGTCGAAACGTGCTGACGATTTTAAAATTTTTGTTTGGTGATTGTGATTTAATGATAACAGTTAGACCAGCCTCATGGGCTAGTGGTCAGCGTTCCTGACTACAGTTCATGAGGTTCCGGGTTCGATTCCCGGTCAAACCATAGGAATTTTCTTTAAAGGGAATTATTCCTGTGGTTGCCCATGGTCTGGAATTTAGGTTAAGTTTAGGTTAAGAACTCTCCTTACACTTCATTATCATTTATCACCCATCATACCATCGGGGTAACGTAACTACGCCTTCCAGGTCCCCCAACCTAAGAAATGGACTACATTTCCGCCAATGCCAGGAGAGAAAGCCAGAAATGTCATAAAAGACAACCTGGTGGCATTAGATACAAAAATAACAGTTATCGTCACCAAGAAGGTCATCAATATTAATAGCTACAATATTATTGTCCACCGCTGTGGTCTCGAGGTAGCGTGCTGCCTTGTCACGCAGTGAGCCCGGGTTCGATCCGCGGTCGGGGCAGTTTTTCTGGGTGAGGTTTTTATCGGGGTTTTTCCTCACCTGTAAGACAAATGTCAGGAAAACTTTAAAGCCCAAACAAACGGTTCCCGAAATCATATGGCCATCATCTTCCTTATCATTATCATCTTCATCATCCTTCACCGGTGTGGAAAGCAGCGGGAAGCTACCACACCTACAATTCAATTCCCTAGTAAGTAAATCTGCAAGCATAGCATGAAATGCTATGATTGCAGTGAAGGACCTGCCTTCGGGCAGAATTACTATGGATGGGTGAGTAATATTAATACTATTTTATAAAATAAATTGTTATTAATTGCTAAAGAATGCTGTCATTGATGTGTTTAAGTTAGTTTGTTAGATAGATAACATGTACTATAAGGTATATTGAAATATTAATGTAAGCAACTATATGGTTCATGTCTTTTATGCCTTTCGGGCATACCGTGGTCTGGTTTTATTAACACTCAATGTTTCTATATAATTGTAGGCTTTCACGGCCGGCGTCTTGATCCATATTTGGTTGTCTTCCGGGCTTATAGGCCGTGGTCTGGTTGTCTTCATACTCGACGTTTCGTCTACTGATGAGGTCTACCGAAGCAGTAGACGAAACATCGAGTATGAAGACAACCAGACCACGGCCTATTAGCTCGGAAGACGAACCAAATATGGACTCAATGTTTCGTCTACTACTGCGGTAGACATCCTTAGGAGATTCTGCGTGTTCTATGACCTCCTAACTCTTCAAATGTTGGCTGCAGAAAACATCACACAGTACTCAACTATAAATAAGGACACGATTTCCAACACACAGCCAGTCTGCAGCTGACAGCTGCCGTGAAAATCTACAATTTTACATAACTATATGGTTGTTAATTACTATTTCTGTATATATTGGAAAACATTAGCTCAGGATAGGGATATATGGAGAGCTTATCTCCGCGCGGCCATGAACCTACGGGTTCGATAGTGCCAGTGAGTAAGTAAGTATATTTGTAATTTACATAGAATAGGACGCTATAACTAATATTGTCTTTATGAATATTTATATGTAGAAAAATGTACAAAGAAATTACGGTAAACATAAGCTCAATTCTGGAAATGCATGCTATTACTCAATACAGGAACTCTTGTCGTCCCAATTCCTTTCAGAAACGTTAAACTGAAAATATAAAAAAACTGTTATTCATCTAGTTATATTATCCTTACTTTAAGGGAGTAACTTATTTGAAAATAAAGTTCTTAGGAAAAATTTTGGACCAAAGAGAGATGAACAGACAGGCGAATGGAGAAGACTACATAACATTGAGCTACATGGTCTTTATACAAGTACTGTTAAGTCTTGTGGACTGCGATGGGCACGAATATGGAGTGAAATATGCCTATGGAAGTTTTTTGTAGGAAAACCATAGGATAAAATCCCAGTTGGTAGAACATGAATGAGGTAGGTGAGTAACATTAACCATGATTTGAGGGAAATAAATTATTATGGCTTGAAAATTGAGGACCTGATGTGCCTATAAAAGACATTTTAAAAGACCTAAATATATCCTACAAAAGACCTAAAAACTGAAAAAAGGAAGTCGTAAAAAGTGCTGTAGTTGCTAACGAGTGGATAAAGACAATCTAGCTGCCTTCATCCTCTGCTCGAGGTAATTTTCACAAAGTTATAACTTCTTAGAAAATTTGAAGTCGAAATGCATTAGTACAGGCGGCCAGTAGGCTGGTGGTTAAGAATAATGGGCAATTTTGTTAGGGTTCAATAGTTTCTCCAGAGCAAAAGTGTTTCGAATGTGAATAGTTTTTGGAATGTAAAACTAGATAGTACTTTTATAAGAAGTTGGAATTGAAACTAGACTCTGCCGGATTCTTAAATGGTATAAATATAGTTAAACAAGGTAAAGTTGCAAAAAATAGCCCTCGAGACCTAATAAAAAGATTAAAAAAGAACCAATAAGACACAAAAAAAGTCGAAAAAGGACAAAAAAGATAAATAGACCCCACAATTTTCTCGCCTACTTACTTACTTACTTACTTACTTACTCACTGGCACTATCGAACCCGTAGGTTCATGGCCGCGCGGACATAAGCTCTCCATACATCCCTATCCCGATCTAATGCTTTCCAATCATTCCCTGTATAATCTACTTCCCTCAAATCATAATTAATGTTATTATCCCACCTCATTCTTGGTCTACCAACTGGGCGTTTTCCCTCTGGCTTTCCTATAAAAAGCCTCCATACAAGTCTTTTATTCCCCATACGTGCAACATGTCCTGCCCATCGCAGTCTACGAGACTTAACTGTTCTTATAATATCTGGCTTCCTTTAAAGACCATGTAGTTCATTGTTATGAACTCTTCTCCATTCACCTGTCTGTTCATCTCTCTTTGGTCCAAAAATTTTCCTAAGTATTTTATTCTCAAATACTTGTAATCTCCTTTTCTCCCTTAAAGTAAGAGTCCATGTTCCGCGCTCATATAATATAACTGGTAGAATAATAGTTTTATATATTTTCAGTTTAACGTTTTTTGAAAGGAGTTGGGACATCAAGAGTCTCAGCAATGCATAATAGCACACATTTCCAGAATTGAGCCCATGTTTAATTTCTTTGTGCATCTCATTCCTATTTGTGATCATTGTTCCTAGATATTTGAATTCAGCACTTCCTCAAAATTTCCCTCATTTGTCATTAGCTGTCCATTTCCATTATATAATGTATTTCTACGTGTGGCCATATATTTACTTTTATTGATATTTAATTCTAGTCCTAATTTCTTAGTGTTACTCAATAGTGTGTGCGTGTTGCCCTTTAGTATCTCCTCGCTATCAGCCTCGCCTACACTGACCCAAAATGTATATAGCCTATTATGTTGTGCCTCTTCTTCAGACATAAAACAAAAAAAAAGCATTTTCCTGAACTTCCAAGCTCTATATATTATGCAGGAGATGACTGGAAAATATTAGCACAGGATAGTGATGTATGGAGAACTTATGTCCACGCACCCATGAACTACGGATTCGATAGTGCCAGTAGTTTGTTAGAAAGAATCAGGATTTTGAAATCCAGTTCCCGTAGAAGTAAATGAGTTAGGGACAACCGTAGTTTTAAAATGAAATTAACTTGCTCATTCATTCTACAAGCATTTTTATTTTGAGTTAGTAGGTAGTTACATAAGCACCTGCGTTAAATTTGAGATGACCACTCCCATTATCCTGCCTGCTACCAGATGGAAATGAGATAAATGAAATGTCTAACTGCATAGCATCTGTAAAAAAATCCAATTAACTGTAGAAGTTTCAGCTGTTGGTTCTACAGGTGTTCACCATCAACTGTCTGTCAGTAGGTTGAGGAACCAAGCCCTTGTTATTTCTTTCTCACTAATAGTGATAAATATTTAATCAACTGCGATAACTGTTATTCTTATTGCTTAATGGAAAAGAAGCTGTCAGAATCAACTCATTTTTTTTTAAGTTTAAATATAAAGTTTGTTAGAAACCAGTATTGCATGATTAAACCCTTTCAGACTGTTTGTCAGTTATCTTGATTTGTACTTCATTATGGTAACTATTTCCGGTCTTCAATTCTATTATATAGGGGCCTATTATTAGTTTTAGTTGACTATTTAACTCGTGCCCCAAATGGGAGTCAATGACCAATCACATTTCAATGATTTTATATTTACAACAAATCACAGTCGTGTTTCGTCTCGAATTTATCTACAGAAGTTTATCATATTAAAGAAAGCTCCTCCTTTTTAACATTCTGAATAGGTCATAGCATTATTTTGTAGTGACTGACCCTCTAAGAAATACGGCTACTAGATTGTATATATAGTGCATGAATGTTAGCAGATAGCACATGCGGGAGATAATATAAAAACATTTGTAGCAATTGATTATACCACAAAAAAACACTGTTAGCACTTTCTTAAACGAATTATTTTCCAGGAAATGACGTTGCAGAAAAAATATAATTGACATATTTACATCATAGGACATCAGAAATTAATTAATACCTGTAATGTTGATTAAATTTCTGCACTAGTGTGCATTCTTATAATATTGCGATCCTTTGGCAATAAATAATATGATCTGGTTGCAGTGATGAACAAAAGAAGCAAATGAAGCGTACCAATCGTTTCTCATTTGTTTTCAAACATCGCCGTTTACATTGAATATATAAATATTTAAAAATAAATATAGTTAACTAATGATTTGTGAGTAAACAGCTTAATTCTATTCGTTAAATTGTCCTAACAAATTCTCTAGATAAATTCACTCCTCACTTCGTGAGTCGTGAATTTATCGATAATTTGGAAATCACTCGTGGCATTACTTATGAATAACATTTTATTGTATTTACTGCATATGAGGAGTATGTATGTGTGTGTGTGTTTTCTTTAAGTTTGTTTTGTTGCCAATCTTAATTGTACAAAAGACGCATTACAATGAGTGATGTATAGACAAGTTTATTCATCACAGATGGAATGCAAGAGAAACATGGAAAATTCTTGTAGGTAAACCAGAGAAAAAATCCCCATTTGGTAGGTCAAGGATGAAAGGGAGAATAACATTAAACCATGATTTGAAGAAAATAGATTATACTGGAGATTTGAAAACATTCGCTCAGGATTTGGATGTATGGAAAGCGTATGTCCGCGCGGCCATTAACCTTCAACTTCGATAGTGCCAGTGAATTAGATAATGCCAGTGAGTTAAAACATTTTAAAGATTCGTCCATCCATAGTAATTCTGCCCGAGGGCAGGTCTTTCACTGCAATCATAGCATTTTCATCTATGCTTTGCAGATTTACTAGGGAATTATAGGTGTGGTAGCTTCCCGTTGCTTAAATCCATATGCACTGCTGTAACGTTATATTTTCATGAAACATCTAAAATTATGGATGAGCAGTTTTCATATATTTCTGAAATTTATGAGTTAAAGTGAAGATATGCACTATCTCCTCATCTATTCAAGTTTGTACTGGAACATGCCTTTAGCGGATAATGAAGGCGTACAACTCAATGATATGAATAATCTGTTAGTTTACGCAACTGATGTATTATTAGGCTAGAGCGAGGTGTTCAGTGCTTGAGTAGCGTGGAGTGTAGAGTGACGTCACGCGGCGCGCAGGTTTGTGTGGATTATCTAATTCATCAAGTTAGGAGTTGTATTATTTCCGTGAAGTTTAAATTAGATATTTGGCTCTGGAGTTTGTGCCTTGCAGATATTTAGTGTGATATATATATATATATATATATATATATATATATATATATATATATATTCAGAGCATTTTAACATATGGTGCTGAAGTCTGGCAAATTCCTACCAGGGAAATGAAAAGAATTTTAAGTACAGAAATGGATGTTTTAAGAAGATCAGCTAGAAAATCTAGAATGGATAGAATACGAAATAAAGAAATAAGGGAAATTATGGGTGTACAAGAGGAGCCAGACATCATAGACATTATAGAAAAGAAAAGATTACAGTGGTATGGCCATGTCAAAAGAATGCCAGAACAAAGATTGCCTGAAATTGTTATGGAATGGATCCCAATGGAAAGGAGGAAGAGAGGAAGACCGAAGAAAACTTGGATAGAAGGGATACAAGCAGCTATGAATATCAGAAGAATGGAGGAAGATCAATGGATGGACAGAGAGGAATGGCGTTTGGTTTCCGGAAGACGGCGGCAGCTGCCATGATACCGGATGATGATGATGGTATATATATATATATATATATATACATATATAATTTTTTTTCGAGACGGCCTTTGTATGTCACAACGCATCTCTGGGAGAAATTTCAAGGTAGTTTTCGACATGCAATGGCTGACAGTTCCCTTGTGAGATTAGGCAGTGGCAGATTTGAGAGGAAATGGAACAGATCACGGATTCAGTCTGGTTGAGTAGATGGCAGTTTTGATCTCATCAACGGCCTCCTATGTTCGTCACGTTTGTTGACATTCAGCTGAGCCTCCTGTGTATCGCCAAAATGTGTACATGAGTACCAAATTGCAATGCAAATAAGTCAAGTAAAAGAAGAATCTTTGTATAAATACAACTGATTTAAATATTTAAATCCTGGAACGGAAATAACAGTATTTTAACGTTAAAGCGTGTCGTGAATTCAACATCACTTGTTTATACTATCACTTTATATATTATGCTTTTGTGCTTCAGATGCAACAAAAATATGTAACGTTTAGGAAATGCTCGTACTTTAGCTGGATATGAAAACAGATTGCCTAATACTGTAGCACACTTCATGAGCGAAAATAAAATTATTCATGACCTGGCTTCATTTATCATCTTCTCATTTCCATCATCATCTTCTCATTTCCATCATCTTCTTCTTCTTTTTCATCATCTAAAGGCAGTTTTGTGAGTGAAATAATTTTATATTTTGCAGCTACCAGTTTCTTTTCTTATAGCGTCTACCAAAATAGTCTTTCTTGATTTCCCTATTTATTCCCCCCCCCCAATATTTTTCATAAGTAATGCCACGAGTGTTTTGCAAATTATCGATAAATTCACGACTCACGATGTGAGCAGTGAATTTATCTAGAGAATTTGGAAATCAAGAGTGGCATTTGTTAGGGCTATTTAATGAATAAAATTAAGTTGTTTACTTACAAATAATTGTTTAACTATAGTTACTTTAAAATATTTGAATGTTTGAAAACATATCAGAAATGTGAGGTTATGTTCATTCACTGCTGCTTGATCATATTATTTATTGCCAAATAAGATCGCAATATTGTAAGAGTGCACCCAAGTGGAGAAATAATGAAACACATCAAACTATATATCATAATCAACATTACGGGTTATTCATTAATTTTTTAGTAAACAACTCAGTAAAATCAAGGAATCTGTTCATTATTTACTATATTCAATGTATTTGTTGGAGAAAAATAATGTTCTGTCGTGTTCAGAACATTAAAAAGGAGGAGCTTTCTTTATCACAAAAGCAGGAGCTGACAAAGAGAAATCGATAAAGAGCGAGGTGAAACACGACTGTCATTGGTTGTAAAACAAAATTCATTGAAACGTGATTGGTCACTGACTAGCATTTGTCGCCTGAGTTAGTCATTTAAAATTGTTTCAAGGAATTATGGATTTAATGAAAATATGAGTATATAACGAATGCTATTATGTATTACAGGAAATATTGTAGTCCCATATTCTCTCGTATAATGTTCAAATTGAAAAAAATATATGACTGTTGTTCTCTCAGCTATATTATATGGAAGCGAAACATGTATTTATATTTGCAATGTACACATATTATATTCTATAGTAATTTTCATACTATGCTTTGCAGCTTTACTAGGGAATTATAGGTACGGTAGCTTCCCCTATACTTACTTCTATGATGAAATTAGATATTAACCTAATTGAAATGAATCAGACGCATTTTGTGTTAGTAATGGAAATAAATAATTTTATTATGCCATGTGTTTTGTAAACAAAGTAATGGGACGTTACAATCGTAATTCATTTTCTCTATATATATGTGCTGTTTCCTTTAATTAATTTATTTATTTCCATATATTCCATTCCATAGTAATTCTGACCGAGGGCAGGTCTTTCACTGCAACCATAGCATTTTCATGCTATGCTTTGCTGCTTTACTAGGGAATTATAGCTGTGGTAGCTTCCCGTTGCTTTCCACACCGGTGAAGAATGACGATGATAATGATAAGGATGATTATGATGGCCGGATGAGTTTCGGGGATCATTAGGCTCTAGGCTTCTTGACATTTGTCTTACATCTGAAGAAAAATCCCGAAAAGAAACCTCACCCATGAGCCTGTCCCGACCGGGAATCGAACCCGGGCCCGCTGTGTGACAAGACACCACCTCAAAACTATAGCGGTGGACTATATATCTATTAGATACCTTGATTTCATTTATTATTTTAATATTTTTTTAAATTTGAAAAACGATTAGAAAATACTTAAATATGTGTCATTTAAATAACTAACACGAGAATTTGTTTCGCCAAATTAAGGGATAAATTAATTAATGTAAACATGGAATTTATATATATATATATTCGATCAAATTTCGAGAATATCAATATAATTATTTTCTTCCTTTCCAGAATTAGGTCAATGCGACCTGTTCCAGTCTCAAGTCCGTTGTTTCCTTGCCCGTTCCAAAGAATCAATATAATTAAAAGAGAAAATGTACCGAACACTTGAAATTAAAGACATGTAGTTAATACAATACGCTACAACCCGGGAGGTGGGTGTTTTTGAGTCCCGATGGGTTCAGGATTTTTAAACTGATTTAACCCTATGGCAGCTTGACCTTGGAGTTGACTCGGCCTATAACGGAAATGGTTACCAGACGTTTGCTATTGGAGTAAAGGCGGCCGTTACGCAGGACTGACAACCTGACTGACATCTCATGTTGATTACACTGGTCAACATGATTTTTTCTCATGAGTACCAATAGTTGTACTTAATGCAGTTTTTTTTATCGTGTTTTCAAATATGTATTCGAAATTTCTCCATCACCCACAGTTTTTTATTTCAATTTCAATTAATGGATTTAAATAATTCTTTTTTTTTAATAAACTTTTTCGTCCATTTGTCCATTGTAAAATAAAACCAAATGAGCTAACTCAGGAGATGGAAAAGATATATCAAGGTAAATGGAATCCTAATATGCTGGCCGATTATTGTTGGACCATCAAGAGAGAAGCTCCACAGGCGAAATATAGCAGAAAATCGTCATTTCTTACTTTCTAGGTGAGTCCGAATGTTCGAATATTGTGTAGTTACGAATGTAGAAAATATTAAAGTGTTTGAAATTATAAATTCCTGTCCCTCGAAATCCTTGCGTGATGGAGAAAAACCGATATCATATTTGAATTCAGGAGAAAAAATACTATCAGAATCACATATTTTTCTTTCTGAGACAAAAATAAAGTTTCTCTTTTGTTGCTCAATGTTATCTAGAAAGTTGGGAGCCTTAACCTCATAAACTCCTGGCGCGACAGGCCTACAAGGCCCTTAGTCGGCTGCTGGCCTCACATCCACATGTGTCAATCACAGAGGGAGATGATAATCAGCCAATGTAGGGGTGACATGTGATCAGCTTGTCGAGTCCCCCCAGCCGTTATAGCTGGTTTTCTCAACCTGGAGCCGCTACTTATTACAGCTACTCAAATGCATCACGATGCTGGGTGGGCACCGGTCCCATACTGGCCGAAATACCATGGGAAAATGTCTTCCCCTATGGAGACCCGAACCAGCGCAAGTCCCGTAGCTCTGCGCCAAGGCTTCCTGCCTTAACCACTCGGCTACGGCGCGGGATGCCTTAACCTCATACTAGGCCTATATCAAGACCCTCCTAAGGTCTGCATTTACCTTTGACTTAAAATAGTAAATATTCTATTATGGACTAACGTAAGCCTACAATTTTCTCATTCGGATGTGCGAATGCAAAAATATCGTTATTTATATCTGTATCAAATGATGTAATATTTTTAAGCAAGACTATAGACAAAGTAAATAAAGATATTATAAAGTAGACAAGCCATAAAGAAAATGTTACTCCGATGGTCGGACGTCAAAACTATTAAAAATTAATAGGAGAAAAAAGACATAAAGAAGAATATAGATTAGACTATATAAACACCATTAAAAACTTTTGTGTTTCAAAGTGTTATTAAAAAGTAAAGTACCTCATGAAATAAAACTAGCTTTCGTTATGAGAAATTAGGGAATGACATTTTCCTTCAAAGTAGATATGCTTACTTTAAGGGGATTCAGCTGTGAAGAGAGGAAAGAAGTAGCTAATATACAAAATATCTGATTTTAATTTCCTGATATTTTTACATTTTTTGTGTCAATTAAGGGTACATTTCACTTAAAATATTTGTTCTCTAATCCTTTCAGTATATATATATATATATATATAATTTAATTCCCGTACTGGTTACTTCTCTTTTTGAGGTAGATTATGAAATATTCAGGACACCTACTTCACTATATGGTGAAGCTTCTGTAACTTATTCAGTAAAATTATCATAAGTAATGCCACGAGTGATTTCCAAATTATCGATAAATTCACGACTCACGAAGTGAGGAGTCAGTTTATCTAGACTATTTAACTCATGCCCCAAATGGGAGTCAATGACCAATCACGTTTCAATGATTTCTGTATTACAACCAATCAGAGACGTGTTTCACGAAATAATTATCAACGTTAGGATTATCATATATTAAGCAAAGCTCCTCCTTTTTAATATTCTGAACAGGTCTGACCGTTATTTTGCAGTGACTGAGCCTATAACAAATACGGCTACCAGATTGTATATAATAGTGCTTACATGTCAACATTTGTAGCAATTGATTATACCACCAAAAAAGAAAACCACTGTTTGCACTTTCTTAAATGTATACGACATCAAAAATGAATTAATATACAGATTGATGTGTTTCATTTTTTCTCCACTAGAGAGCATTCTTACAATATTGCGTTCCTTTGGCAATAAATAGTATGATCTGGTTGCAGTGATAAACAAAAGAAGCAGTAGAAGCGTAGGCTACCTATCGTTTCTCATTAGTTTTCAAACATCACCGTTTACTTTAAATATAAAAATATTTTTAAATAACTGTAGTTAAATAATGATTTGTGAGTAAACAGCTTTATTTTATTCGTTAAATAGTCCTAACAAATGCCACTCTTGATTTCCAAATTCTCTAGATAAATTCACTCCTCACTTCGTGAGTCGTGAATTTATCGATAATTTGGAAATCACTCGTGGCATTACTTATGATAATTTGGAAATCAAGAGTGGCATTTGTTAGGACTATTTAACGAATAAAATTAAGCTGTTTACTCACAAATCATTATTTAACTATAGTTATTTTAAAATATTTATATATTTAATATAAACGGCGATGTTTGAAAACAAATGAGAAACGATAGGTACGCTTCTACTGCTTCTTTTGTTTATCACTGCAACCAGATCATACTATTTATTGCCAAAGGAACGCAATATTGTAAGGAGGAGCTTTCTTTAATATGGTAATTATAACACTGATAAATATTTCATGAAACACGACTCTGATTGGTTGTAAAACAGAAATCATTGAAACGTGATTGGTCATTGACTCCCATTTGGGGCATGAGTTAAATAGTCATAAGTAATGTCACGAATGATTTCCAATTCATCTAGAGGATTTGGAAATCATGAGTGGTATTTGTTAGGACTATTTAACGAATAACATTAAGCTGTTTACTCAAAAATCATTATTTAAGTAGAGTTACCGGTATTTTAAAATATCAATATATATTTATAGTGTAAACGACTATATTTGAAAACAAATCAGAAATGTGTGGTTATGTTTCATTTGTTTATTCACTGCAACTGGATCAGATTATTTATTGTCAAATAGGATCGCAATATTGTAAGAATACATCCTAATGGAGAAAAAACGAAACACATCAAAATATATATTATAACCAACATTATATATTATTAATTTATTTTTTAGTAAACAACTTAGTAAAATCAGTATTTAAAATACAATTATTGAACACACAATGTTATCAAATGTGTAGTTCGAAGGAATCTGTTCATTATTTGCTATATTCAACGTATTTGTTCGAGAGTCAGTCACTACAAAATAATGCTCAGACCTGTTCAGAATATTAAAGAGGAGGAACTTTATTTATCACAAAAGCAGGATGCGATAAAGATAATTCGATAAAGAGCGAGGTGAAACACGACTGTGATTGGTTGTAAACAGAATTCAATGAAACGTGATTCGTCGTTGACTACCATTTGGCGCATGACTTAAATAGTCTTTAAAAAGTCATATGTTCATAAATAGAATATATATATATATATATATAATACATTTTAATTTTTTAAGTTAACATTTAATTAATATCTTGCATTCAAAATGTTATAGGTACGTCAATAAAACTGCTTGGGGATATTTTTGGATAACACATCATTGCTTGTAGTTAAATTTTCACTTTCTTATTTATTACAGATTAGAAAAGTTTACCTCAATATAGATATGCGATGCCCAAACTTCAGAAAGAAGTGTTACTGCTATAAAGTAAATATATCGCTCATTTGCTGCAACGACGTCATAACTAAAAAATTGTCGATTTTGAGTTATTGGTACTACATGAAAGACAAAACTCAGTTCTACATTCAGGAAGAACGACATAAGCTATTGTAAACAATGAGTTGGTATAGTAATTTGATATTTGTGACAAATATAGGCAAATGTATATGGATTTCAAACCTTTAAATGCTTCTCCTGAAAAACTATGTTTTTTGAGTTATGACGTTGTTGCAGCAAATGAGCGATATCTTCAAATGTTTAAAAGAAACCATGATATGGCACTAGAACCGATGTTCCACTGCGTCTCATGTTAGAGAATCATATGTAAGGAAGAAAAACAATTGTTTTTGCTGGGATGCCTGAGTAGAGCAGTTGGTAGCGCACTAACGCGCAAAGCCAGAGTTATCGAGTTCAAATCTCGGTTCAGGTGTTTATATTTCTTTCGATGTCATATGTATTTATATATATGTTTATTTTTAAAATTCATTTTAAACCACCGTTGAGGTTATGTAAAAGTTATTTTTTAATTTTTTTTTAATTTCAGGCGTTAATTTTTCATATTTTGCTTTCATTGTTAGATGTCAAAATTTACTAATATTATAAGCCCAACTGGATTTCTTAGGCTTAAAGGACCTTCCGGACTTGGAAAATCTGGTAGCGTTTATCTAGCCGAGCGTTAGTATGAGGATATACAGTTATACATGTTTTGAAATAAACAAAAGGAGTCTTATTTTAAACTCTTTTATTACAAAAGTATAAATAATTAGAATCCCTAAGTATTCTAGCCCTAAATAACTAATATAAGCCTTAAAAACTACAGTACTTTCTGGGGTTTGAGAGAGTGGGAGTTGTGGAAGTTATAAATCTACCCTAATCTACATGTTTAAAAAATGTTATATCCCTTTTTGAAAATTTAATATCAAAATAGTTAATTGTACTTGATTAACTTTTAAAGGTCCAGAATACATATTAAGAAAAATGGTCGGTGACTTACCCTTCAGCAGTTTACACAAAACAGACACGAGACCCTCACTTCTCAAGTATTATATACTCAATTTGACCTCTAGTTACCCTAACTGTACTCACTAACATTCCAATAAACTAAATGTAGGGATGTTTACAGTTAGCTAAGCGAAACTTTGCTCTGAACTATATCATGTCTAAACTCTATTTCAACAGACTTTGCATGTCTAAACTCTATTTCAAAAGACTTTGCTTGAACAATTAAAATAATCTATAAAACAATTAAAATCTATATAAAAGACTATGTATTCATAACAACTAATTGCATCTAAATAAAAAAGCGTTATTGCTATAAAGTAAAATATTCTCATTAAAATGGCTTTCTTGTTTTAGAAGCCAAAATATGGCAATGCGATCGCGACCCGCTGCCTCCTATTATGGACAATTGTATAGGGAAAATAAAACTAATTTCTGCACTGGGATACCTGGATAAAGAAAATATAATCGCGATAAAGAATGGAGTTAGAGGTCCCGGGTTCAAATCTCGGTTCAATCTTTATTTTTTATTCCATGTCATATCTATTCTTTACAGACTATTTTCAAAATTATAATTAAAGTGTATATCAAGTTTGGTTGAAATTTCTGCAGAGATTCGAGAATTAAGCTGGTACATACATACGTGCATACGTATTTACATGCATACTGCATACATGCATACATGCATACTACATACGTATTTACATGCATACTGCATACGTATTTACATGCATACTGCATACGTATTTACATGCATACTGCATACGTATTTACATGCATACTGCATACGTATTTACATGCATACTGCATACGTATTTACATGCATTCATGCATACTGCATACGTATTTACATGCATACATTCATACTGCATACATGCATACTACATACGTTTTAACATGCATTACATGCGTAACGACATACGTATTTAAACGCATACTGCATACATGCATACATGCATATTACATACGTATTTACATGCATACTGCATACGTATTTACATGCATACATGCATACTGCATACGTATTTACATGCATACATGCATACTGCATACGTATTTACATGTATACATGCATACTGCATTCATGCATACTGCATACGTATTTACATGCATACTGCATACGTATTTACATGCATACTGCATACGTATTTACATGCATACTGCATACGTATTTACATGCATACATACATACGTACATTACGTATTTCCATTGAATACTGCATACGCATTTACATGCATACTGCATACGTATTTACAAGCATACATGCATACTGCATACATGCATTCATGCATACTGCATACGCATTTACATGCATACTGCATACATGCATACTACATACGTATTTACATGCATACTGCATACGTATTTACATGCATACTGCATACGTATTTACATGCATACTGCATACGTATTTACATGCATACTGCATACGTATTTACATGCATACTGCATACGTATTTACATGCATGCATGCATACTGCATACATTCATTCATGCATACTGCATACGTATTTACATGCATACATGCATACTGCATACGTATTTACATGCATACTGCATACATGCATACTACATACGTATTTACATGCATACTGCATACGTATTTACATGCATACTGCGTACGTATTTACATGCATTCATGCATACTGCATGCGTATTTACATGCATACATGCATACTGCATACGTATTTACATGCATACTGCATACGTATTTACATGCATACTGCATACGTATTTACATGCATACTGCATACGTATTTACATTCATACTGCATACGTATTTACATGCATACTGCATACGTATTTACATGCATACTGCATACGTATTTACATGCATACTGCATACGTATTTACATGCATACTGCATACGTATTTACATGATACTGCATACGTATTTACATGCATACTGCATACGTATTTACATGCATACTGCATACGTATTTACATGCATACTGCATACGTATTTACATGCATACTGCATACGTATTTACATTCATACTGCATACGTATTTACATGCATACTGCATACGTATTTACATGCATACTGCATACGTATTTACATGCATACTGCATACGTATTTACATGCATACTGCATACGTATTTACATGCATACTGCATACGTATTTACATGCATACTGCATACGTATTTACATGCATACTGCATACGTATTTACATGCATACTGCATACGTATTTACATGCATACTGCATACGTATTTACATGCATACTGCATACGTATTTACATGCATACTGCATACGTATTTACATGCATACTGCATACGTATTTACATGCATACTGCATACGTATTTACATGCATACTGCATACGTATTTACATGCATACTGCATACGTATTTACATGCATACTGCATACGTATTTACATGCATACTGCATACGTATTTACATGCATACTGCATACTTATTTACATGCATACTGCATACGTATTTACATGCATACTGCATACGTATTTACATGCATACTGCATACGTATTTACATGCATACTGCATACTTATTTACATGCATACTGCATACGTATTTACATGCATACTGCATACGTATTTACATGCATACTGCATACGTATTTACATGCATACTGCATACGTATTTACATGCATACTGCATACGTATTTACATGCATACTGCATACGTATTTACATGCATACTGCATACGTTTTTACATGCATACTGCATACGTTTTTACATGCATACTGCATACTTTTTTACATGCATACTGCATACGTTTTTACATGCATACTGCATACGTATTTACATGCATACTGCATACGTATTTACATGCATACATGCATACGTATTTACATGCATGCTGCATACGTATTTACATGCATGCTGCATACGTATTTACATGCATGCTGCATACGTATTTACATGCATGCTGCATACGTATTTACATGCATGCTGCATACGTATTTACATGCATGCTGCATACGTATTTACATGCATGCTGCATACGTATTTACATGCATGCTGCATACGTATTTACATGCATGCTGCATACGTATTTACATGCATGCTGCATACGTATTTACATGCATACTGCATACGTATTTACATGCATACTGCATACGTATTTACATGCTTACTGCATACGTATTTACATGCATACTGCATACGTATTTACATGCATACTGCATACGTTTTTACATGCATACTGCATACGTTTTTACATGCATACTGCATACGTTTTTACATGCATACTGCATACGTATTTACATGAATACATGCATACGTATTTACATGCATGCTGCATACGTATTTACATGCATGCTGCATACGTATTTACATGCATGCTGCATACGTATTTACATGCATGCTGCATACGTATTTACATGCATGCTGCATACGTATTTACATGCATGCTGCATACGTATTTACATGCATGCTGCATACGTATTTACATGCATGCTGCATACGTATTTACATGCATGCTGCATACGTATTTACATGCATGCTGCATACGTATTTACATGCATGCTGCATACGTATTTACATGCATGCTGCATACGTATTTACATGCATGCTGCATACGTATTTACATGCATGCTGCATACGTATTTACATGCATGCTGCATACGTATTTACATGCATACTGCATACGTATTTACATGCATACGGACCACTCAAATGACATCTGTACGAAAAAAGTGTAACTAAATTAGTATGGTTCAAATTCTTCCCTATAGGGGGAGAGCGCCTAAATCTCTGTTAAGGGAAACATGGTCTTACAAGACAAGTTTCAGGCGAACCCTTATAGTTTTAGAGCACAACAGATAGCGGCTGAACATTCCCTGTAACTGAAAACCTGTGTGTACAAATTGTCAAGAAGATCCTTTGAGAGGTTTAGAAGTTTATAAATCACAAACATATGCAGGCTGAATTTTTATATGTAAATGTTATTGTATTATGTAAGAAAGTATATGTTTAAAATTTTCATTTGTTTGTTGGTAATGTGTTGCTTATTATTCCGTACATAATTAGTTCTAACGTTAAGAACTTTCCCGCACGTTTAATGAAAATTTAGAACCTAGCTTTTTCCTTACATATTAACATAATATATCAATTATATTTTTGTGCCGTTGCTACGAAAATTATAGCATACAGCAAAATTGGAGCTTCTGAAACTACATAATAAAGTCCGATATGTGATATCTTATTAAAATTTTTGAAGTCGAATTTAAGAAAAGTATTCATGAATGATCTTGTAAACAGAACCTGGATATATTGACGAGTTCAATTTACAGTGACGTAATTTTCGTCAGCAGTAAAATTGTAACAGTTATAAACTTATAAATCCAATAGCAGTAAAATGTATGGTTAAATTCCGGAGGGACTTAAGCCATGTATCCAGAGTCTGAATATTTTCAGGCTCGTGAAAGAACCGCAAGCCTGAATAAAAAGCCCTCTGTGCAAACATTTAATCGACCTTCATCCATCCAAGTAATAATTTATTTGCTTACTATATGTCTCAATGTCCACCGCTGTGGTCTCGAGGTAGCGTGCTGCCTTGTCACGCAGCGGGCCCGGGTTCGATCCCCGGTCGGGGCAGTTTTTCTGGGTGAGGTTTTTATCGGGGTTTTTCCTCACCAGTAAGACAAATGTCAGGAAAACTTTAAGGCCCAAACGGTCCCCGAAATCACATGGCCATCATCATCATCCTTATCATTATCATCTTCATCATCATCATCCTTCACCGGTGTGGAAAGCAACGGGAAGCTACCACACCTACACAATTCCCTAGTAAAGCTGCAAGCATAGCATGAAAATGCTATGATTGCAGTGAAGGACCTGCCTTCGGGCAGAATTACTATGGATGGATATGTCTCATTGAGGCGATGTGCTAACCTCATGTCACTCGTTGACATCTGTAGGTAAGTAAGAGTAACTAAATTAGCTTTGTTAAGGAACTTCCGCTAGAAAGCACTCGTGTCCTCAAGTGGATGAAGGGGGTTCACTGGCTGATTATTCTCTTATATAATAATCAGAAAAAAACTCTCCCTTTAATAATAGTTTCATGATCATCAACATCAAGAATTAGACCTGCTGGTCTGTTCCGATCTCATGTTATAATTGGTCTATCCATCTCTTACTGGGCCTTCCTACATTTCTTCGTCCTAGTAGTTTGTAATGAAGAATCTGTTTCGGAATTCTATTGTTATCCATTCTATCGATGTGGTCCATCCACTCATCTCTGTACTGTGTAATTATATTTAATAGTTTGAATATATTCAGTTCTCTTCAGTAGCATATAAACTTATACTAAAATATGCCCTTTGTAACTTAAAGCAATTTCTTCTTCTTCTTCTTCTTCTTCACTTCACGGGCTAGGCAAAATGCCTGTTCCGCCTTACAGTTGTCCTGTCCATTCCTACATTCCTTGAACCTCTTGGTTTGTAGTTAAATGCTGCTTTTGGTAATCTTGTTACATTCATTCTTTCTACATGTCTAAACTATTTTTTCTCTATATTCTTTGATGTTATCATTCAATTGATATATATTTAACTCTGTTCTTATATCTTCATTCCTTATCCGATCCATTCTTGTGCAGCCTTTTGTACTTCTATGGAAGTTCATTTCTACGCTTTGTATTCTACTTTGTAATTTTTTGGTCATTGCCCAAGTTTCACTCCCATAAAGTAATGCAGGAACTGCCAATGTTTTATAAAACTTCAATCTAGTATCATTAAGGTAATTTAGAGTAAGTACAGTATAATTAGTAACCTTTTGAAATCGGCCTTCAACGTCAGCTTTAATAAAGCAGGAAAAAATCTCTTATCACTTTACATATTACGAGCTGAACAGCGCTTGACATATATTTTTTTATTTTATGTCTTTTAATTAAGACTACATTGTCAATATGGCCATAAAACTAGAAGCCATGTGTTAATTTTTATTAGCACCACTTCTCCCTCCCCTATACGATCCGTTTTTTCTCGTTCCCTCTGACGTAAATGGCATGAGCTGAGGGACTATTTGCAAACTCCACAAATTCGGTGGCAATGGCCAAGCCTTGGCAGCTTTTCTCTGTAAAAAGGCTTTGTGTATGCAGTGGTTTTTATTAAAAGTTCGATCTAGTAAAACGATACAGGAAGCCGAGAGAAAATACTGCAGATGGCATTGTCCAGAATGAAATGTGTAAGTTTTATGCGGATCAATGAAAAGGGGGCTTTGGAATGGATTTTCAGCTTTGATTTTCACTTCATGCTCTTTAATACAGTAATATATGCATTAATTTAGTGTCACACTATATATGCATATATATATATATATATTATATATATAAACATTCCGTGTCACGTTGTTTGTCCGCGATGGAATCCTAAACTACTGAACCGATTTTAATAAAATTTTGCACACTGTGTGCAGTTTGATCCAACTTGAGACTTAGGGTAGTTTATAACTAAATGTATAGTCGCATTATTTTTTATTGCAAATTATTTATTTATTATTTAACAAAGAGTTATAATTATCTGTGAGTTCCATACGATTTTAAAAGATGGCGATGTAAGGTAATTTGGTAAGGTAATTGGTTTATTATTTAACAAAGAGAGATCCAGATAGCTGTGATTTTTGTTGCAACCGCGAATTTCAATTGAATTACAAATATTGATTATTTCATAATTTAAGTGTGTTCGGTGTTTATTTTGTTTTCAATATTATTAATTTCGTGTGTAAGTATTAGTTTTAAGTAATCTGGCTGAAAGACAGCAACTTAATTTAAATTTTTAACGTATACCTTAGCCACAGCAACGCGTGGCCGGGACTTCTAATATATATATTTGTGGATTAACTGTACTCAGGTTTTTGTTACTACAACTAACTTACTCACTGGCACTATCGAACCCGCAGGTTCATGACCGCGCGGACAGAAGCTCTTCATACATCCCTATCCAGAGCCAATGTTCTCCAATCATTCCCTGTATAATCTATTTCCCTAAAATCGTAGTTAATGTTATTCTTCCACCTCATTCTTGGTCTACCAACTGGGCGTTTTCCGTGTGGTTTTCCTGCAAGAAGCTTCCATGCACGTCTTTCATTCCCCATTCGTGCCACATGCCCTGCTATGAATTATTTGTATGCATTTTCTAGTCAATGTTTTTGGCACAACAATTTCGAATTAGTGTTGGATTATTCTTTGTAAAATTGTAATATTACGCCGTATCATAGTTGCTTAAGGCAATACCCAGTAAATAAAGTAAAGTGATTCCACTACAGGCCTCAGGAGACCCTTGTGGTAGTAGGAGGTTAAAGCTTCCACTTTTTTTTTGGACAATTGGCACTTGATATTGGCAACTTAGTATTGGAAGATGGAATCCAAATAAAGCAAGTGAAACAAACTAAATATTTGGGAATGATTATGGATAACATCGAAGGTATAGGCAAAGAGAACATAAAACATAGAATTGAATTGAGTAGCAAAATAATATCATCATTAAATTCCATATGATGGGATAAGCATATTTGGAAAGACACAAAAAAATATATTGGTAAAACATTGGTGGAATCTGTTGCAATGTACGGAAGTGAGGTATGGACAATCAATAAGTACTACAAGAATAGACTAATAGCTCTAGAAATGGATTATTTACGAAGAAGTGCCAGAAAGTCTAAAATTAGAACGTGTCACAAATAAGGAAATTAGAAACAAAATGGAAGCAGAAGAAAGCATAATTGAAAGAATTGAGGAAAAGGAATTAAAGTGGTTAGGACATGTTTTAAGAATGGAAGATGAGCGATGGCCGAAGCAACTATATGAATGGCATCCTAACAGAAAGAAGAAAAGAGGAAGACCAAGGTTAACATGGAAGGAAAACATGAAGACAGTAATGCAAGCTAGAGGGCTAAGCATCGAAGATGCCCAAGACCGTAGGCTTTGGAGGTTTGGCACGGGAAGACGGCAGCAGCTGTAAAAACCCGAAGATAGAGAGAGAGGCACTTGATGTCAGACGGGTTGTCAACCCTACATGACGGTCGCCTTTACCCCCAAAACAAGAGTGTGGTACTCATTTTCGTTAGAGGCTGAGTCGATCCCATGGTCACAGTGCCGCCAGTAGGTTTGGGCCAGTTAAAAAATCCTGACCCCACTGGGACTCGAACCCTCGACCTCCCGGCTTGTAGCGTAGTGACTTAACCACTACACTACAGCGTGCACCCCCCCGGGTGGAGTCACAATTTTTAAACTGACCCAAACCAACGCTCTGGTATCGACTAAGCCTCTAACCTAAACGAGTACCAGACCCTTGTTCTTGGGGTATAGGCGGCTGACATCCAGAATCGATTATCTAGTAAAGAGGGAGCCTTAACCTCCTACTACTCCAAGAGCCCTATAAGGCCTATAGTGGGATCAGTTTACCTTTTAATATCAATATTATTAGGACCAAGTAGTACGAATCCTTATGGAGAGGGGTTTCAACTTATTTATAACCTTCCTTTTTGTCCAATACCACCAGGCTCTGTGAGATTTCTGGTTTTCTCTTCTGGCAATGGTTGAATGAATTGTAACCCACTTCTGAGATTGGGGCGCCTGGAATATGAAGTTGTGTTACACGGATAAGATGGATTATAAATGAACACCAGGAGAATTCTTAAAACTTAAACTAATACTAAGGGTCGGTTTCAGCAACAGAGGTAACTGCATTACGCCAGTTTAAGCTATGCATTATACACGGGGAAAACTGGCGTAATACAGTTACCTCTGTTGGTGAAATGACCTTAAATTCTGGACAATGGGTGACCACAGTAAAAATCCCTACGATATGAGCGGGAACCGAACCCACGATCTCATGAATTATATTCAGAAACACTGAATACAAGACTACGAGGATTGTCTTAATTTATTCATAAAATGAGTGATGACAATGAGCTTTCTTGTTTGTCATTTTTGTCATCTCTCTGCATATTATGAACTTGAACTTACTCGCTGGCACTATGGAACCGGTAGGTCTATGGCCGCACGGACATAAACTCTCCATTCATACCTATCTTGAGCTAATGTTTTCCAAGCATATACTGCATGATCTACTTCCCTTGAATCATGATTAATGTTATTCTCCCACCTTATTCTTGGCCTGCCTACTAGACGCTTTCCCTCCGGTTTTCCGAATAGGAGTTTCCATTCTCTTCTTTCATTTCCCATTCGTGCCACTTTCCCTGCCCATCGCAATCTACGAGAGTTAATTGTTCTTATCATATCTGGTTTCCTATATAGATAATGTAGTTTATTGTTATTTAGTCTTCTCCATTCACCTGTCTGTTCATCTCTACTTGGTCCAAAAATGTTCCTAAGAACTTTATTCTCAGATATTCCTAATTATTTCTCGTCCCTTAAATTAAGGTTCCATGTTTCGCATCCAATATAATTGGGAGATTTTCTCACGTGAGATGAGATTTATGCGCCGAACAGTTGGCTACACCAAATGGGATCGAAAGAAAAATGTAGAAATCCTTCAAGAACTTAATGTATCACCAATACTGGACTACATCTCCAGATATCAGCTAAACTGGAGGGAACATGTCTCAAGAATGGCTAGATCCAGGATCCCTAAGGAACTACTGTCCAAATGGGAAACGGTCATTTGGTCGACCTATGAAAACCTATGGCACGAAAACCGCTTTCTCAGGCCGTAACAGTTCTTCTAGGACTAATGCCTGGCAGGATGATGATGATGAATTCAACGATTTTGGAGAGTAGTTGAGACGATAAGAGTTCCTGTAACACTTAATATTATGTATTTCCAGAATTGAGTCTTTGTTTAATTTCTTTGTGCACCTCATTCCCGTTAATAATTGTTCCTTGATATTTGTGTTCAGCCACTTCTTCAAAAGTTCTCTCATTTGTCATTAACTGTCCATTTCCATTATATAATTTTTATATAATATATGAACATACGTTTTGTACTGTACCATCTAAATTTCAATTTCGAGTTTTGATGAAAACTAGTATAGTTAAAATTGACGTATGTCGCAAAACAATAACCACCGCTCCGTTGAGCCTCCATGTAAAACAATTGAATTGCAATAACGATAACAACAATTATGGTTTTGGAACAACAGTTGTCCTGACAGAAGTGTTCTGGGAATTGAATATTAGAAACATCTGTAGAAAAGCGGCCAATTTAGCGTAGTTTTGGTACTGCGAGTTTAGATTGGGGGTAGGGGTAGAGAGGGGTATGAATTAATTTAGCAAGCCCGAAGGGAATGTACAGATGGCTATTCTGACCTCTGTGCCAAAATGTATTTTCCATCGCCGTCGTCAGAGGGGAGAGTAAGTAGTAATTCGGACAAATAAATGGCCAACTTTATCGTTTAGGAGCTTCGAACTAGGCTAAATTTGAAATTCAGATGAGGGGGTGGCAATTAGTTGTCATCTTCTTGGTAGAGTTTAGACCCCGTCTACATTCTCCCTGCTGCTGGCTCCTTGCTCATCCCTAAAGGCGTCTACTATTCGTCTCGACGCCACGAGTTAAATGTGGGACTGCACTAATATCCACAGGCTTCCATTAATGTGTTAATTAGTAGAAATTTCTTTCGACTTTATTGCTCTTTAAACCCAGGGGGTCAGAATCTTAAGAACAAAATAGCATTCTCCAAAATAAATTAATTACCTCTGACATCGGATAAGGTTTTGTATTAACTTTGGAATCTGAAAACAGAAGGTACTTTAAATGATCTAACTCAAAAAATAAATCACATATTGTATTCATAATTATTTGGGTTACTCTTTAGGATACAGAGAATCACAAGACGTTGAAATAAAGTTGATTAGGTTCAGACACTTCTGTGGTATAATACAGCGAACATTAAAATGCAACGTAAGACGTGAAACACTGCTAAAATTATATATGAACGATATTTGATATGTCATTGCCACTCTTAGTATATGGGTATGGAAGTTGGGCACTCCGATCAATTAAGGCAAATCGAAGTTTCAGAAATGAAAAATTTTCCGCTTCGTAAATGAAAATGCATTATTAGAACACAAATAAGTATTGATATCGGGAATGAATTGAACGTAGAACAAATGGCAACATTAATAGAAAAATATAGAATAGATTGGAGATACCATGTCGTACGATTGCCAAACACTATGATGACAAAACGGTTTTATATTAATCTGAGCGGGACAAGAAATATAGGTCGACCTTTGAAGAGATGGCGTGAGCAATTTTGAGTTGGAACAAACATCGTCTTGAGGACCACGACGACGACGATGATGATGACGATGATTGTCTTTATGGCTCTGATAAATATCTGGAAAAACAAAAGGATTTCAAGAAATACTAAACTTAAAATATTTAGACACAATGTTAAATCTGTATTATTTTACGGATCAAAAATCTGGCTGTTGTTCTTCTTCTTCTTCCTTTCACGTGATAGACCTAGTGGTCTGTTAGGTCTGAATCCAACGTTTGAAGGGTCTGCCCAAAGATCTACTGCCTGGTGGCTGGTAATTTAAGATTTGACGTGGTATTCTTGTTCTGCTCATTCTTCTTACGTGAGATTTCCAGTTGTTTCTGTATTTTTGTACATATTCCATGACTGATTCTGCTTGTAATTCTTTGAGAATATCAGAATTCCTTTTGTGGTCTGTTCTTGAGTAACCTGCAATACGTCTCATAAATTTCATTTCTGCCGCAGTTAGACTTTGTTCATCTACACTGCGTATTGTCCAGGCCTCACTGCCGTAACATAATATGGGTCTGGCCAGTGTTTTTAAATTCTAGTTCGTGTGTGTTGCTGTACTGTGTTTGGCTTGAAAATATTATTTATAATTCCTGTTACTCTGTTAAATTTTATAATTTTTTGACTAAAATCTTTTTCCTCTTCGTATATAATTTGGTATCCAAGATAGTTAAATGTGTTGGTTTGTTCTAATAGGTCGTTTGTTGTAATATGTTCTAATCTGGTTGTTTAATATTAAAATACAAGCATTTATAAATCGCTGTTTGCGTAGAATATTACATATACACAGGCCCGATGTTGTAAGAAACGATGTCTTGTAGGATAAAGCTGATGAGGAATTTGTAGAGGTGCAAATTTGGAGGATGAAATGGGGCTGGGTAGGACACACTCTTGGGAAAAACCCTGACTCTATGGAAATATGCGCCCTTGTTTGGAATCCCCAGGAAGCCAGAAATAGAGTACAGCCATACGGTACCTGGAAGTGAATTGTCTATTATGAGGTGAAGAGGATAGGAAAATCCTGGAATGAAGTGAAAGCTGTTGCCAGTATGGCATCTTACAGATGTCCTGTGCTCCTAAATGGAACTACAGGATCATGTTAGTTGGTATCTGCGAGTTTAAACCCTTTGAGTACTCGCTCTGACCCCAAAATAAGGCAGCAGTTTATGGGTTATATCAAATTTAATACATTTTATTAAATTATAAAATAATATCGTCAACTCGTGCCCAATTGAGGGTCGAGTCGATGGATGAGATGAGATGAAGCCCCTATATTTATAGAAGTCTTTGAACGATAAGAATGCCACACTACCACTCGCGATTCACCGTCACAGGGGCGGACGAAGAAAATAAAACGAAACGGATGAGATGAGTGTGAAGAAATTATGGAATGAAATTTATGGCAGGGAAAAGTAAGAGAAACCCTAATAAAAACCAGCATAAACTTCGTTTCGTTCACCGCGAAACCCATCATGGAGTGACTTAAGCTCGATCTTCGACACCTCAGCGCTGATAAGGTCTAACCGCTTCCTCCTAATTAAAATAATTTGCGATTAAAATTTTCAATTCCGCCTGATATCGAATCCAAATCCTCTAGTCGGAAAGCAGTAATGCTACCAAATGTGACAGCACGACAGACTTCTCTGCTGGCTCCTTCAAATTGAAGGACCCATGTCCCCGTGTACAACGACCGGGGATCCATCATCATTATTCATGATGCCTATATATGTTTGTATTACCTATATTTGTTAATAATTAAGTTTTATTACGTAAGACTAGCTAATACCCGGCGTGCGCTGCGACACCTAAATAAATGATAATGCGTTTTGCACATTTCTAGTCTGAATAGATAAAGGAAAATATAAATTATAAATTTAATATCCGTTATTCTTTTTAGATACCCCGTGCTGATAACCCGACGTTTCCCGGGAAATCTACGCATCTCGATGTATACGGCCATAAATGAGCCTGAAAGACTAAATTCTTGTATATTGATAAGTTATCCATAAAAGAATACCCGTCCCAGCGCCGATCAGCCGAGAGCGTTAAGCAGTAGGAAGCCTTGGCGCAGAGCTACGGGACTATGCGCTGGGTTGAGTATCCATGGGCGGAAGAAAGAAATTTTCTCATGGTATTTCAGGCCCATCAAGTATGGGACCGCCACAGATGCCCACCCAGCCATCGTCGCAGGCCATTGCGGTTGAAATAACAATAAGGAACCAGCTATAACGGCTGGGGGACTCGACATGCTAACCACATGTCACCCTTACACTGGCTGTTGATCATCTACCTCTGTGATTGACACATGTGGATGTGAAGGGCCAGCAGCCGGCTGGTAAAAGGGCAACCGTTGAAAAGTGGAAGACCCTCAATCGGATAAAAGAATACCCGCCGTGCGCTGCTATGCTTGACCGGGAATCTACTTATCCCCAATCTTCTTAGCATCAATTAAAGGCAGAAATGGTTATTGTGAGTTATCCTTAAAAGATAAACATGTGCTGTCGCGAACTTTTCTGTAGAATTTTTTGAAATATTCAATTCTATGTACGATAATGTTGTGTATTTGTTATGGTTTAGGCAGCGTAAGCCATTTGAGCTTACAAAAAGTGACATTTTTCCACGTTTTTTCACAACAGAAGGTGAATTTTATGGGTGAAGGGCTCGAGCATTAAAACTCTCTTATAACGTTCTCGGGAAAATCCTGAACATTTTGCAAAAAGCCCCATGACAATTGGATGAATGGTATGGCAGCACATGCTTGCCCGGGAATCTACTTATCCCGATCTCCTTGGCATCAATGAAAAATAAAAATGGCTACTGTGTGTTATCTGTAAAAGAAAAACATATGCTGTCGCGGACTTTTTTTTTTTTTTAGTTTTTTGAGATATTCAATTCTGTGTAGGCCTACATTAATTTTGTGTACTTGTTATGGTTTAGGCAGCATAAGCCATTTAAGGGTAAAAAAAGGGACTTTTTCACGTTTTTCACTATAAAAGGTGTTTTTAAGGGCGTAGGAGTTGAGTATCTCAACTCTCTTATAGCCTATGTTCATCCCGGGAATCTCCTGAACATTTTGCAAAATACCCCATCACAATCGGTTCAACAGTATGGCCGCGCATAAAGAACGAACAAACAAACGAACAAACATTCATTTTTATATAGGCCTATTAGATAGCAGATGTATATCTGTTATTAATTGCTAGCACATTTTCCACTTAATTAATAGCCCGCACCAATATAATGTATTAGTACAGTTTCCACGCGGTTGTAGAGATGTCTGCAGTTTGAAAGGAAGCTGTAAAAAACGTTATGTGAAATGGAATGGTTGGCGGAAAATATTATACACGGGAGGGATTTTAACTTTCTCGACAGGGAATTTTTATTAAGGCTTCAAATTCCAGCAATGTGTTTGATTTTAAACTCCTTGCTTCCTCTCATATTACATGAGAACGAGAGGGAAGGTTTCGGCGCCAAGTGGAAGTCTTCTTAATGCTCTGTCTTTATGGGTTACAACATTTCCTTATGATGCCTTCAGTTCCCATACTTATATTTCCACAAGTCTTTGTGGACTGCTTTCAATATTCCAACGTTTAGATAAAAAAATAGTATACACAAGTATATATTCCTGCAAAATATAATAAAGAAAATAATAATGGGCTTAGTAAGATATATGTTGCATTGTAAAACACATATTGGGGATTTTGTTCCACGGTATCACCTACAAAAATTAAAATAAAAAATGCAGAAACACACAATTTACTGTTCCAGAGTGTGAATAATTGTCATAAGTAATGCCACAAGTGATTTCCAAATTATCGATAAATTCACGACTCACGAAGTGAGGAGTGAATTTTTTCAGAGAATTTGGAAATCAAGAGTGACATTTGTTAGGACTATTTAACGAATATAATTAAACTGTTTACTCACAAATCATTATTTAAATATAGTTATTTTAAAATATTTATATATTTAATGTAAACGGCGATGTTTGAAAAGAAATGAGAAACGATTGCTACGCTTCATTTGCTTCTTTTGTTCGTCACTGCAACCAGATCATATTATTTATTGTCAAAGGATCGCATTATTGTAAGAATGCAACCTAGTGGAGAAGAAATGAAACACATCAAACTGTTTATAACCAACATTATAGGTTATTAATTAATTTCTGATATCCTATGATGTAAATTATATTTTTCTGGAACTTAAATTTCTGGGAAATAATACGTTTAAGAAAGTGCAAAAAGTGGTTTATTTTTTATTGTGGTATAATCAATTACTACAAATGTTTTCTGTTATATCCCGCAAGCAGTATCTGTTCACATTCGTGCACTATATATACAATCTGGTAGCCGTATTTCTTAGAGAGTCAGTCGCTGCAAAATAATGATCTGACCTACTCAGAATGTTAAAAAAGGATGACTTGATGTTGATATAAAATTAAACAGGTAAAATCGAGGTAAAAAAGACTGTGATTCGTTGTAAATCAAAATTAATTGAAATGCGATTGGTCATTGATTCCCATTCGGGGCATGAGTTAAATAGTCACTCAAAAACTCTGGAATTATTCGTTGATGCCATAAAAAAACCAGGAAATAGTCGGGAATTTCTTATTTGTAATTTTCTGGACACACTACATATGAATGTGTGTGTGAATATGTGTTTCGTCTTGTAACGTTACGTTGTCTCGGAAGAGGCCCTGACATTGTGCTGATCAGTCCCTCCATCTCCCGTGTAGTCAAAAAGTAGGCCTATGTATGTGATCCATAGTTTAAAATCCCTCTCCCGACAGATTGTGCCACTGTTAGGCCGGGTGGCGTGTAGGATGTAAAAGTACCTATAAAGGTAGGAAGTTAAAGTATGTTGACGGAAACAAAAATTCTCGCAACTTGTCTGTCAGTTTCCATAAAATTCACCATATACACTACTTTATCAGTACCCATTTCAGCAAGTTCTGTTGGCAGCTAGATTAGATTTTCAGAGTAGATAGGTCTATTACAGTAAAGAAAATGTAACTTACACTAATTACACTGAGCAACAAAAAATAAACCTTTTTTTGGTCTCAGAAAGAACAATATGTGATTCTGATAGTATGTTTTCTCCTGAATTCAAATATGATATCGGTTTTTCTCCATCATGCAAGGTCTCCGAGTGACAGGAATTTATTATAATTTCAAACACTTTAATATTTTCTACATTCGTAACTACACAATATTCGAACATTCGGACTCACCCAGAAAGTAAGAAATGACGATTTTCTGCTATATTTCGCCTGTGGAGCATCTCTCTTGATTGTCCAACAATAATCGGCAAGCATATTAGGATTCCATTTGCCTTGATATCTCTTTTTTTTTCATAGCTAAAATCTCCTGATGAAAGTGTTCCCCGTTTTATTTTACAATGGACAAATGGACAAAAAAAAGTTTATTAAAAAAATAAGTATTTAAGTCCATTAATTGAAATTGAAATAAAAAAACTGTGGGTGATGGAGAAATTCCGAATACTTATTTGAAAACACGATAAAAAAACTGCATTAAGTATAACTATTGATACTCATGAGACAAAAATCATGTTGACCAGTGTAATTGTTTCAATGTCCTATTAAAATAATCTATAAATGCCCAGCATAATTGAAGGATACACGACATTTTTCTTAATTTTGAGAAAAAGTGTTTTAACAGTCAGTATAAAAAAATCAAGTTATGTTAATAGTGATAATTCGGGAAAGGATTTTGAGGTGCGGCACCTTTCCAAAAATATAGCTGTTTTCATACCAATAGTGCAATGTATATGTATTTTGGGGATGAAATGAAGCGAAATGAGAACAATTTGTTGAACCTATTTGCACCTTTTCGTGAGATTACTACATTTCGCCACTTTTCCCCTCATTTTAATGCTTTAGCACCTTTTCCTCCCCGTTTTTAAAAGGCAGGACAGAAACGTATATTTTTTCATCATGAACAGCGTTTTAAAATCTCAATCAGAAGTCAACAATAAACAATAGAAGAAATAAACAATAAACAACAGAAGTCAACAATATTGCAATAAACTAAAGAACTATAAATTACCTCTATGGACTCTATAAAGAAGAAAACTTTGGTGTAAAATGGTATGCATATTATATTGCTCAACATGATTTTTCTCTCATGAGTACCAATAGTCGTACTTAATGCAGTTTTTATCATGTTTTCAAATATGTATTCGGAATTTCTCCATCGCCCACAGTTTTTTATTTCAATTTCAATTAATGGATTTAAATAATTATTTTTTTAATAAACGTTTTTTCGTCCATTTGACCGTTGTAAAATAAAACACATGAGCTAACTCAGGAGATTTCAGCTATGGAAAAGAGATAGAAAGGCAAATGGAATCCTAATATGCTGGCCGATAATTGTTGGACCATCAAGAGGCATGTTCCACAGGCGAAATATAGCAGAAAATCGTCATTTCTTACTTTCTAGGTTAGTTCGAATGTTCTAATATTGTGTAGTTACGAATGTAGAAAATATTAAAGTGTTTGAAATTATAAATTCCTGTCTCTCGGAAACCTTGCGCGATGGAGAAAACCCGATATCATATATGAATTCAGGAGAAAAAATACTTTCAGAATCACACACTTTCCTTTCTGAGACGAAAAAAGTTTCTTTTTTGTTGCTCAGTGTTATATAAATTGAGTTCATGTAACTGGTTTAAACCGTAAGTCAATTAAATAGACTATATGTAGGAAATAACACTATGAGGTTTCTTTGAATTATTAATGAGTTGTATGTTGTAATTCACCTCATATTTATTGATTTTCTTGCAGACTAGTTTAAAAATCAAGAAAATTTCTTATTTAATATGAGGTGAGTCAAAATATACAACTCATTAATAACTTAATTCGATTGTTTCAGCAGCACAATTTTTTGCACCTTTTTGTATGTATTTTCAGAATCTTTTTTCCCCCTTTTACGACCAAAATTTGCACCTTAAAATCCTTTCCCAAGTGATAACACCGTGCCCAACAAAAAATATTTTTTTTCTTTGTCTCAGAAAGAAAAATAAGTGATTCCGATAGTATTTTTTCTCCTGGATTCAAATATGACATCGGTTTTTCTTCATCACGCAAGGTTTCCAAGAGACAGGAATTTATAATTTCAAACACTTTAATATTTTCTACATTCGTAACTACACAATATTCAAACATTCGGACGCACATAGAAAGTAAGAAATGACGATTTTCTGCTATATTTCGCCTCTGGAGCATCCCTCTTGATGGTGGCCAGCATATTAGGATTCCATTTGCCTTGATATATCTTTTCCATAGCTGAAATCTCCTGAGTTAGCTTATTTGGTTTTATTTTACAATGGACAAATGTACGAAAAAACGTTTAAAAAAAAAAAATTATTTCCATTAATTGAAATTGGAATAAAAAACTGTGGGTGATGGAGAAATTCCGAATACATATTTGAAAACGCAATAAAAAACTGCATTAATTACAACTATTGGTACTCATGAGACAAAAATAATGTTGACCAGTGTAATCATGGGGATACTTTATTGTCCTACGCGATGGTATTATCTGTTGATGTATCTGAAATATTCAGTTATTATTTACAGCCGTGTACTAAAATATTAAGTTAATCCTGGTTATGTAGCTAATCCAGCTTTGTTTCTTAAACAGTACGTCGGGAAATATCAGTATTTGAGAAATACAACCTGGAGACCGGACCAAAATGTCATTTGCAGCTATAAAATGGCTGCAGTAAAGACCATTGTTTTCGAAAGCTCATTTATTCCTCTTCCTTCTTCTGCCAAAATGTCGCAGAAGACCATTTACCTTAATGCTACCCGCACAGCATCACCAAATCTAGTTTCTTCCTCTCGATTTCACAATTTTTTGTTTGTTGCGAATTGTTTGAAAGGAAAGAGAGACAAGTCAAGTTGATGAGAACACATAAAAGGAACTAGAACACAAATACAGATTGGCTCATAATAAGAATATTTTAAAATGTGTCGCTGCCATATATGAACTGCTGAATGGAGTAATAAGTGAAGAAGGGAGGTTATCTGGTATCGATTGATGACAATAAATCGTGTTCTTCGGCTGAAAATTTATATTCATTTATAGCGATGTTTTAATAATCATTTCATTATTGACATCTTTTTCTTTTCATGGTTTATGATGAAATGCCTCATTCCATCTCTGTCTTGGTTTATATGGCAGAGTTGCGTTTCACATTCTCCTATCGTCCATTATTTCCAAATTTCCCTTCCATATATGTCTATATTAATCATTTTTTCATTAATTGCAAATATATTTAACTTATTTCTAATTTCTTGATTTTTAATTTTTTATCTAATTTTGTATATCCAAAAAAAAGTATATATATATATATATATATATATATATATCTGAAGCCTGAATATGACTGTAATCTATTTTCTTTACTGTCCAGGACTCGATGCCATATTTCAAAGCCGGTACTGCCATTACTTTATAGAATTAATTTTAGTCTCTGTTCGTGTTGTTTTCATATTTATTTTAATTGTATGGAGAGCTTACGTCCGCTCGGCCATGAACCTATGGGTTCGATAGTGCCAGCGAGTTAGTTAGAAATGAAGTGAAATAAAAATACATATATTATTTGAGGGAGGTGGATTAAACACGAGATGATTGGAAGACATTAACTAGGATAGGGATGTATGGAAAGCTTATGCACGTGCGGCCATGAATCTGCAGGTTCGATAGTGTCAGTGAGTTAGTAAGAATTCAGATGTAATGACAATTAATTATCATTCAAGGAAGGTGGATAATACACGGATTATCTAAGGATATTAACTGGGATAGGGATGTAGCTTATGCCCGTTCGTCCATGAACCTATGGGTTTGATAGTGTCAGTGACTTAGAATGGAGAATCATGATAGAAAATAATGTGTTATATATTTCAAAATATTTACAAAGAGTTAAAGTTAAATTAACAGACTCACTGGCGAACCCGTAGGTTCGTTACCGCTGACATAAGCTCTCCACACATCCATATCCTGAGCTATTTTATTCAATCATCGCCATTATAATCTACTTCCCTCAAATCATGGTTAATGTTATTCTGCCATCTCATGCTTGGCCTACCTACTGGACGAATTCGCTCTGGCTTTCCTAGAACAAGTTTCCATGCCTCTCTTCCATTCCCCATTTGTGCCTCATGTCCTGCCATCGCTGTCTATGAGACTTAACTCTTCATATTATATCTGATCATGTATATCATTTTATATAGTCTTCTACATTCGCCTTTACGTAGTAGTTCAAAAATATTTTTATGAAGCTCTACACCAATTTCATCCCCTACATTTTCACCTTTACCCCTTTGCATTAAGGGAACTTCCTACTTTTCCCCCAGGGTTTCCGCCCCTGCATCCCTTGAGAATTAAATTTATTCTGTTTCAGTTCCTCCCTAAAATCTGTTAATACCTGGAATCTCTTATTGGAATAGAAATGTTTATTCATATTAAGATTACTGCCCGTTGGAGCATAAGTCATGTAAAATTAATATGCTTACCTGTTCCACTTAGCATGCAATATTTTTGTTTTTAAATAATATCTGAGATATTTTCAATAGTCGATAAACTAGAAGAGCACAAATACCAATGAAAAGAACATTTAGACAGAATGGGCAATACAAGATTACCCAAAAAGATCAACACCTACAAACCACATGGAAAAATATCTTTGGGACGGCCAAAGAAACGATGGGCTTGAGACCGGAACAGGTCGCATTGACCTAATCCTCGAAAGGAAGAAGAAGAAGAAGAAGAAGAAATAATATAATTGTGACAACTATGGTTCCCCTCTAGTTTTCCTACAGGAGGTTTCCGTGCGCCTCTTTCATTCCCCATTCGTCTCACATGTCCAACTCATCGCAGTTGTCGAATGTGATTTCAACATTAAGATTAAGAACTGCATATTTGAAAGAGTTTTTTCTTTTTTGTTTTTAATATGCAAGACTGTCTCCCTAAAACAAAGTTTAAATATCCCAATCGATTTCTCACAAGTCTATATTCGATTTTTTCACATAAAAATATATCATCTACTTCAAAGTATATACTTTCTGGCCGGTTCCGATTCTTCATTCCATCTCCTTCTTGGTCTTCTTGGGATCTCTTGCCTACAGCTGCATATTTCCAGGTTCTGTTGAGTATTCGTCTCTCTTCCATTCTATCAAAACGACGAATCTATTTTGTTCTGTAAGTTTTAACTTATATAGAATATAAAGTAAATAAATTCCAGGCTATTTGTGGAACCATAAAAAGAACCTTAGGTCGGAAAACAAGGAAAGATACGAAACTTAAATTATATAAAACAATGGCTGTTCCTATGTTGTTATATGGAAGTGAAAATTGGATAATGAAATCAAGGGATAAAGCAGGATACAGACTTCGGAAATGCTGTTTTTACGTAATGTGAAAGGATGCACAAGAACGGATAGAATAAGGAATGAAACTATACGAGAAGAATTAAATATGTATAAAATTGAAGATAAAATCAGCGAAAATAATAAGAAATGGACAGAACACTTAATGAGAATGAACAACGAAAGAATACCAAAAAGAACCTTCCTGTATAATCCCAGAGGAACAAGAGATGTTGGCCGACCACGTAGATGATGGACTCCACTTTTAACTTCGCCGGAACAGGCTGCATAGCCTAAACCTTGTAGTAGAAGAAGAAGAAGAAGAAGTTTTAACTTTGTCTAGGAGAGGTGTAATTTGCAACTCTTTACGTATATCTCTGATTCTATTGTGGTCTCTCTATGAGCATCCTTTTACTGCTCTTGACAAATGCATTTCCTAAACATTTATTCTGCTTTCGCCCTCTTTATCCGGCAACCCAATATTCACTGCCATACGAAAATGATGACATAGCCATTGTTTTATAAAATTTTAGGGATACGCTTTTTGGCGGGGTTTTATTCTAAGGATGTAATTCTAGAAGTGGTTAATTGAGTGTTCTATCTTGTTTTGTTTCTTGCTGTTCTTCTGTTCTTCCACACATACTTTAAAAAAAAACAGTTAAAATGCCATATAAAAAGAATGACAGAAGAAGATTCCTAAGAAGAATACTGGAATAAGTGTCACTTGGTAGAAGAAGAATGTGATATTGATGTCCAAAAATAATGTGATTTGATGGTTTCTGAGCAGCATGAATGGAAAAAAGAATTGGATGATGGTGAAAAGAATGATAGAGAGACGTGGAGGAAAATTACAGTAGTTGATTAATTGAACACAGGAATATGTGAAATGTTGTGAGACCTACTGAAATAAATAAATATATAATATGATTATTATTATTATTATTATTATTATTATTATTAGTAGTAGTAGTAGTAGTAGTATTATTATTGTTGTTGTTATAAGCGTGTGTTGATTTGCTACTTTTCTTGTTATATTGTTATATTTCACAATTTCTTGTTCCATTACTGATAGACTAATATTGTAGGTCAACCCTTAGCATATCTCAATTTATTAGAATCCTATAGGGATCGGATAGAAAGTAATAAAGGGCGTATCCCGTCCGCGGGTCGTAGTTTGGGTGTCCTGATTTAACTCTACCAGTTTTAAAGAAGGAACATGCATATGATATGGGAGAGAGTTTTGAAATACCGTATACTTTTGAAACTGAAGGAAGATACTCGTTGAAGTCTTCCGATACAAAGAGAAGGTTGAAACCTATCTCGATGATTCTTTGTTACAAGGTTACTAGAACAGAGCTTTTGCTCTTTTGGCGTAGTTATGGAGCACCACAAGTAGTTCGATATTCCCATACCAGTATCTTACTGTATGTGCTGGCAAAAATCTTTATTTAAACGTGAAATAAAAGCAACTTTTACTAAGTAATTTTTATTCTAAAACCATTTATACATTTAAATAATTTAAGGAAAATTTACTACAATACAAAGTTAGGCTATTCTCTGCCACCGTGCCATCTGTGAATATTCGATAGTGTTATTTATTCTACCAGTTATATTACATGGGTGCGAAACATGGACTCTTAATTTAAGGGAGGAAAGGAGATTACGAGTATTTGAAAATAAAGTTCTTAGGAAAATTTTTGGACCAAAGAGAGATGAACAGACAGGTGAATGGAAAAGACTACATAACAATGAACTACATGGTCTTTATAGGAAGCCAGATATAATAAGAACAGTTAAGTCTCGTAGACTGCGATGGGCAGGACATGTTGCGCGTATGGGGAATGAAAGACGTGCATGGAAACTTCTTGTAGGAAAGCTAGAGGGAAAACGCCCAGTTGGTAGACCAAGAATGAGGTGGGAGAACAACATTAACTATGATTTGAGGGAAGTAGATTATACAGGGAATGATTGGAAAACATTAGCTCAGGATAGGGATGTATGGAGAGTTTAAGTCCGCGCGGCCATGAACCTACGGGTTCGATAGTGTCAGTGAGTAAGTAAGTTATTTTGGGTAAATTAAGATGAGAAAATGGGCGAGTTAGTGCACCAGATTAGTTTAACGTTCACTTGTTTGTTATAGGTTTTTGTGATCAGTTATTTCACTGTCTGAGCTATGATAAATAAGTATTTTACATTGCAAATGTGGTGATTCGAGCTTAAGTACTCATTTTGTTTTAAGACAGTTCTCACATAAGATATATATATATATATATATATATTCTACAATAAATTGTGTGTTTTTCGTTTTTTTTTGTTTGTTTTTTATTTGAATTTATGTAAGTGATATGGTGACATAGACCCCCCAAAGTTATACTTTTTTTTTAATTACTCGATTCATTTATAATTTTTGATAGAACTATTTTAGAATTTTTGCTGTAGTATCTTCAAAATTTACATTCTGGGAATATTGCGAATAATATATATACATATACATATTTATATATATATATATATATATATATATATATATGTGTGTGTGTATGATATGAAAAGAAAAAAGAATGCTTGAGTCGGGATTTGAACTCGAGTCTCTAAAGTCTGTACCTTTAGCGCTCTAACCAACTGAGCTACCCAAGAATTCCAAGACAAACATACAATTTTCTTATACATGTAGTATTCTCAATTCACACAAGAGGTAGCGGAAATATCATTCAACTGCCATCTAGCGGCTAACGTAACAGTTAAGCAAATTATTAAAGAGAATATTTACTTTATAACAGTAACGCTTGTATATATAGGTATTATAAATATATTTTTGACATTTGGCAATGAAGGAAAATATGATATGGAAAGAAAAAAGAATGCTTGAGTCGGGATTTGAACTCGAGTCTCTAAAGTCTGTACCTTTAGCGCTCTAACAAACTGAGCTACCCATATTCTTTTCATATCATATTTGCCTTCATTGCCAAATAATGTCAAAAATATATTTATAATATCTATATATACAAGCGTTACTGCTATAAAGTAAATAGTCTCTTTAATAATTTGCTTAACTGTTACGTTAGCCGCTAGATGGCAGTTGAATGATATTTCCGCTACCTCTTGTGTGAATTGAGAATACTACATGTATAAGAAAATTTGTATTTTTGTCTTGGAATTTATTGGGTGCGCTCAGTTCGGTTAGAGCGACTAAATGGTACAGGCACTTTAGAGACTCGAGTTTCAAATGCCCCGACTCAAGCATTCTTTTTTCGCTTTTATATCATATTTGCCTTCATTGCCAAATGGTCACAAATTCTTTTATTTATAAACTATATAAGTATAATAATACGATATATATGGTGTGTTGTGTGTGTTGTGTTGTGATTTTTTGGTGTGTGTGTGTTACACTGTAGATTTTCGCGGATATAAGTATGATTAAGAAAGTTTTCGTGAGTTTTCCGCTTAAGGTTGGTCTCTGGCCACTGATTCCGACATTTCGGTATCATCCCACAAGCAATTATCAACGAATGATGATGGCTTGTGGGATCATGCCGAAATGTCAGAATCAGTGACCAGAGGCAGATCTTGAATCCATGGCGCTGAAAATTCAAGAAAAGTTTCTTAAATAAATATATATATATATATATATATATATATATAACTGTATCATGACGAAGATTATATGTAAATGGTTGAATATTTAAAAAATCGAAGAGATGAGAAGTAATATATTTAAATGTTTGTGACATGTAGGCCTATATATATATATATCCATCCATCCATAGTAATTCTGCCCAAAGGCAGGTCTTTCACTGCAATAGCATTTTCATGCTATGCTTCAGCTTTACTAGGGAATTATAGGTGTGGTACCTTCCCGTTGCTTTCCACACCGGTGAAGGATGGTGATAATGATAAGGATGATGACGATGATGGCCATATGATTTCAAGGACCGATTGGGCATGCATATATATATATATATATTTAAATATCTCGAAAAGCTAAAACTTGATTTATGTCTAAGGTCCTTTATTATTTTTTTTTTTGCATCGTACTTCGCTGAATATCTCAACAATATTTTTATTGTGGTGTGATATTCCCAACCCCACGCCTGACTTCCAACCTGTTGGAACAAGGTATTTCTTCATGTCTCGGCCATGAAGTGAACCCCAAGCAGTAGCCAAGTTATAGGCGATATAGCTGTCATTGAATACGCAAGCCTTACCAGCAAATCAAAGTAAGGATACTTTTTAGAGGGGGGCGGGAGATTTACGTATAACAATTTTGTAATTAGTCAAAAAAATATATATAGTTATGATTGGAAACGGTAACTCACTCACTAGTTATTCTGTGTGATAACTGAATTTGAGTCAAAACCAAGCTCTACCTACCATCGTGAAAGGAAGTTACATGAAAATCAGGTGTAGTTTTTAATTAGAGCTGATATAGTGATTATCTTCTACTAAATGGATTCTGCAAACAATTGTCGGCTAGAATTCCCACGTTGCCAGTTCTGTTGGAGGTTAACATTGATTCATATTTAATCACTCTCTAATAACCTGCCCCATACTACCTCAATCACATATCGCCTACAGCTGTACATCCATATTCACCGAGCTAACAATATTGCGTGGGGTAGAAATCCGTTCCTATTCGATTTGCTACAAAGGCCAGAACCAGTAATCAAGGTCCCCGTATTAATTGCATCATGTATCCCCCAATACGTGATTTATAAACTATCTAGAATGTTGTGGTGAAGCAGAAATCCTAAAGGATTAGTTTTAATAGTGGATTAGCATTAGAAAAATCAGTTAAACCCACATAACCACGTGTAGTTCCATCAAAAAACTTACAGTCCAATTCTGATAACTGTAGTCGTCTTGGTGCGTGGCAGGAGGTAACATTGCCGAGTGGGGAGGGAATAGTAGCCAGGCAAAAAAAAAATGTCTTATTAGTAATAATAATTTTCCAAACACAGGGAAGCGTGTTTACACAGCATGTAAATGACAGAGTAAATGCTGCGATAAGAGCCATAAGCGACATTAAGTCAATAAACAGACTCTCACTAGAAACAGCCCTACAACTTTTTGAACATAAAGTTGATCCCGTTGCAACATAGGTTAGAGAATATATGGGTCCATTTAAAGAAACCGAATATAGAAAAATTAGAGAAACTAAAAGCAATATACCTAAAAAGGGTGCTCTGTCTCTCCAAATACACGCCCTCACGACTTGTTTATGAACTCTCCAGAGAACCATTCTACATAGAAGAGCTGAGGCTAAAGTTCCTACTACCAGTGACACCAGCTTACCAGGACCTCCTGGAAGAGCTCTATGAAAAGAAACGCAAAATATGGGAAGAATTCTATATTACTGACGCCATGACAAACCGTGAATGGACTCAGGGAGGATATGAATTGCGCCACACAGTGACCAGACTCGCTGTGCATGGTTTTCACCACAAGCTGTGCAGCAACCAGAGATTCCACGAGCCCGGCCCAGACTGCGTGTGTTCAAGATGTGGCGAACAGTGCGAGATATATCATGTGTTAAACTGTAGGATGAAATCAGAATCGTTGCTGAAACTCTGCAGTGACTAAAAACAATCTTCCTTGCACGTTGTGCGCATTTATTTTATTAATAATAATAATAATAATAATAATAATAATAATAATAATAATAAGAAATTAATTGTTATAAAAACAGCGCTATCCTGTAATGAACACTCTAAACTTACTAGACAACAACAATATTCACTAACACAGAACTAGTAAATTAGAAAAATCAACGTGTAGTAAGTATTATGTTTTCTAAACGGAGGGTATTTACTTGCAGTACCTGCAACTCGTCCTCCCCTCTTACTGCACCAAACAACATAGACCCCTAAAAGCGGCTAAAGAAGCCAGAACTGTACTGTATTTTATGTAGTAGGCCTATGTTCAGAAGTGTTGAGTCAGATCAACACGTGAATCCAAAACGAATAAGTGTGGATTGGTAGGATATACCCAATTTAACTCCATGCGCGACAGGCCTAGAAGGTCATTGGAATACCATCCGATTGCTGGCCTCACATCTAAGTATGTTAATTATAATGATAGATGAACATTCACCTGGTAAAGGGGTGGCATTTGGGCGGCATGTAAGTGGTTTTCGCAATCTGGAGCCGCTATTTATAGTAACTAACTCACTTTGATTATTGAACCTGTATTGACCGCGCGGACATAAGATCCCCATACGTTCCTGTTAAGGTTTTCGAATCAACTCCTTTATAATCTATTTCCCTCAAATCATGGTTGATATTATTCTTCCACATCATTCTTTACTTACCCACTGGGCGCTTTCCCTCCGGTTTTCCTATAAGTCCTCTTTCATTCCCCATCCATGCTATATGTCCTGCCCATCGCAGTCAGAAAGACTTAACTCTTCTTATTATATCTGGTTTCCTGCAAAGATCATGTAGCTCACTGTTATTTAGTGTTCTCCATTCTCCTGTCTGTTCACCTCTCTTTAGTCAAAACATTTTCTTAAGAACTTTATTCTCAAATTCTCGTAATCTTTTCTCCTCCATTAAAGTATGAGGCCATGTTTCGCATTCATATTTGATATGGCTGGGATAAGAACTTACTGTAGCCACCCAAATTTCTCACGACACTGGAATGCCACCGGTACCATGATTGATATTGAATTAGAAAATGTTCTCCCATAGGGATCTGAACCACCGCAAGTTCAGAAGCTCTACACCAAGGCATGGTGCCTTAAACCGCTCGGCTACGCGGAGTATATACCTACAGAATGACAGAATATTATTTTCCAAACTATGTACTTAATGGTACTTACAAGGAGGGTAGATGTATATACTATGTGCAAGTGAAGATGGGAGTTTTGTGCATTGTAAGTAACAAAATAATAATAAAGTTAAACGCATCACAAACCATAATGTAATAATCAGAAAGATTCAGAATGGTTAAAAAAAGTCGCAATTCCGAAATTACATCTTAAATTAAAGAAAAGAATTTGGGCAGGAATTGAAAACTGCTCCTTTGAATTGGGATTCTCCTCTTGAAAACGGAATTAGCTTCCACAGTAACAATAAATAAGAATAAAATGTTAAATGTAAGAACACAAAATTTACAAATAAATTTAATGAATAAGATTAATTAAAATAATCCCATGGTATCTTTACCTTGTCGTGGTGGAGTGGCTTCCTTGCTTAAATGACTCCGATACCTAATACCGAAAGGAATAACCCATGACGGACAGATCGAATGCGATAAGCCAGACAAAAAAAAAGTACCTTGGTTTAAAGAGTGATGATGCTTTATTGTAAAAATTCAACCATCAAGAAACGCTATCACGGATTCCACTGGAGTTACATTATCCAGGTGTAAAATAGTCCCCCATTCAGTTCTTCGGACGGGAACTACTTCAAAGATTCCTTAGTAAAGGGTCATTTCTGGAAATGCATGTTATTTAGCATTACAGGGACTCTTGTCCAACTTCTCTAAAAAATTGTAATTTGAAAATATATAAAACTGTTATTCTCCCAGTTATGTTATGTGGATGCGGAACATATACTCTTGCTTTAAGGGAGGAGAAAAGATTACGAATATTTGAAAATGAAGTTGTTAGGATACATTTTGGACCAAAGAGAGATGAACAGACAGGTGAATGAAGAAGACAACATAACAGTAGGCTACGTGATCTTTATGGAAAACAGATGTAATGAAAACAGTTAAATGTCGTAGACTGCGATGGGCAGGACATGTGGCATGAATGAGGAATGAAAGAGGAGCATGGGAAGTGGTTGTAGGAAAATTGGATGGAAAGCATCCAGTTGGAAGGCTAAGAATGAGATGAGAGAATATCATTAACCATTATTTGACGGAAGTAGATTATACAGGGATGATTTAAAATATTAGCTCAGAATAGGGATTTACGGAAAGCTTTTATTCGCGTGACCATGAATCTATGATTTCCATAGAGCCAGTGATTTAGTTAGGATTAATTAAAGTTTTTAAACTAAACTTTTAATAATCAATTGAGTTGGCGTTTACTTGATGAAAATCCATATTTATTAATTAAATAAAAATAAAACGTAGTTTTGTTTGATTTTCATATTTATTAAAACTACGTTTTATTTTTATTTAATTAATAAACTTTTAATATTTTATTAGCGAGTTTTCTTTATTAACATAATGTAAGAATTCAAATTTTGAAAAAATAAATTCTTCACTGGAACCTAATTTGATTTTTTTTTAAATTTGATTCTAATATAAGTTTTAAAATTGCCTTACCATCAAATTAAGTTCTGATTTTTTTGTTTGAATGTATCAGAATTCTTGAAAGGATTCTCGAGCAACAAAAAATAAACGTTTTCTAAAACATAGTTAGATTAGTCCTTTTATGCGACCAGGTCAATGTTTACCAATGTTCCAGGTGACCACATACTGCGATAGGATCCCAGAAAACCATAAAGGGCTACACTGCTACAGTGTCCAACAAGATAGCAAAGGCGTCTATTGAAAGTACCAGCTGGGAACAAAGCTAATTGATACGCGTTAATGGACGTTTTGACAGAGTTAGTGTTTCTACAAGGAACGTTTCCATTGCATTACCTCGCTTTCACCTCGTGTAACCCACTTAAACTACAAGAAGTATCAGTAACATACAGTAATTTGAAAACGTCCAAATTTATACTTTCATCATTAATTAATTTTTTTGGCTATTGTATGCCACTGTGCTACCAGTGAATATTCGATCGGAAAAAACTGCTTGCTAGCGTCATATTGGCCAATGTTATAACTCATGCTCACGCTAAAGCCAATTTCCAACATTTTTATTCAATTACAATGCGTTCTGTGAGTGAGATGTACAGACTAAAATTGCAATGGCAAAAAAATGCAACTAAGACATTACATGGAATAATTTTGAATAAAAATATTACAAAGGAAACTAAAATTAAAATTTATAAGAGCATAATACAGAATATTTTGTCATATGGAAGTGAAACTTGGTCTTTGACGGAATTACAAAAGAATAAAATTAGAACAGTTGAATTTGATTATTTTAGAAGAATCCTCCAAAAAACAAAACAGGATAAAATAAGAAATGAATTCCTTTGGAGAGAAATGAATGTCACCACATCTCTGTTGTTAAGAGGATTGAAAATCAAACACTTAAATGGTATGGCCATGTACAAAGAATGGAAAATGAAATACGGCCCAAAAATATATACCAATGGTCACCCCCTGGAAAAAATAAACGTGGCAGACCAAGATGGAAATGGAAAACCTACGTCAGAACTATAATGGATGCTAGGAATTTGGAAGAGGGAGATTGGAATGATAGAGATAGATGGAAACTGAAGACGGCAAACCTATAAGTGGGGGAAAGCCGAAGAAGAAGGAGAAGAAGACAATGCGTTCTGAGCTCGGTCGGACCATTCCGCGGCGGCCTTGGACTGGGTGAGTATTGGCGCGCCTTCCGCCAGAGTTACACGTACACGACCGGCAAGTCTACCTACTGTGCTAAAATAATAATAATAATAAAAATGTCAAGGTCATAACTTTCAACATTATTTGTAATGCAGGGAAGCCTAATGTAAGTTAATACTGCAGTAATTTGTAATTTTAGCACAGTAGGCAGTGCTCCCTATCAATGACTTGCCGGTCGTAAACGTGTAACTCTGGCGGAAGGCGCGCCAATACTCACCCAGTCCAAGGCCGCCGCAGAACGATCCGGCTGAGCTAAGAACCACTGTATAATAGGTTTCTATCCCAGGAGTCCAGTTACATTATTAGGCAAGTTAGTGCTAGTTTGGGCAAGTGAAAATGAGTGAATTAGTGCACTAGAATAATTTAACGTTCACTTGTTTCTCAGCAGGTTTTTGTGATAGGTTGGCTACACTGTCCGATCAATGACTAATAAATATTTTACATTGAAAATATAGTCATTTTAGGTAACTTTAAACTCAACTTCTCATTTGATTTTAAGGCGTTCCTCACATTACAAAAAAACATATACGCTATATCACTCCTAAGTAATTATTCACCCAGTGTAACAATAAATTGTTTGGTTTTCCTTTTTTTTTATTTTTTATTTGAATTTATGTTGGTGGCATGGTGGTATTTAATCCCTATTTTTTAAATCAATACAAAATCTTCTTCAGTAACTAAACAATTTCAATATTTTTGTAGCTAATATTTGATTTTACTGATCGTCTGTAGGCTGGAAATAGAAAACGCACAACAGCGATGGCTGAAAAGCTTTTCACATGTATACTGCTCTCATAAGTGTAAATTGAATTTATTGACTTTTTTAAAGAAAAGGAAATGCATAAATTTTCATTGACATTGCTCACGGGCCTGTTTGGTCGTACGTGCATATTCTTGTTCAATGAATTAAAAAAAGAAAAGAATGTATAAACAAGTTCATACGTGGCTACAGTATTTATACTGCACTCGTACATAAAAGGCATAAAACAATGCAGTGCATACATAATAACACACATATAAACCAATGCATAAATATATCATGTGCATGGATATAAACGATCTAAAATGTTTCACTTTATACAATAATAAAAAACTAGTTATAGAACAGATTTAAAAAAAGAAAACACACACACACACACGCATACAGCAAATGCATTAGAAGTATATGCACCTAAGACATTATTATATAGGCCTAATACAGTTGAAGACACTCAATGAAATACTGTAATGGAACAATTCAAATAATATATTGTGTGTGTGTGTGTGTGTGTGTGTGTGTGTAAATTCAATTTTTCTTAAAATAGCCTCACAATATCAATTAATTTTTCGTCCGAAATATTAACCCAATCGCCTCGAAAGACGAGGTAAACTGGCAGGCATTTAAATAGCATTCAATTCGCTTAACTCTGCTGTTATATATTTTGTACATCACTTGGGAGGGTAATATTTTTTTTAAATTTATGAATAGTAGAGGAATGTGTTTTGGCCTTTAGCCTCATTGTGATCTCCAGTACCGTTATCGTTTGTTTGTTTTGAATATCTGAAAATAAGACAATATAATTTACGGTAACTTAAATCCGTTTTCGAGAGAATACATTGAAGATTTAACCCTGAAGCGAACGGGGTTACGTGGACTAATATATAAGACATATGATTGATTGACAGATGATAGAACCCCATTCATACAGCTCCGAATATGAAATTTTCTAAACCAGTCTAATTTAGTTTCGCTTATTTCCTTGTAAATGTTATTGAGATGCATGCACTTGTAGTTAGTAAATTTGGTAGGAAACTAAAGTATTGTCACTTGGGTGTAAGAAGATCGGTTAAATTGTTTTCAAAGGTATTTTTATTCAGGCTTGAGTTTCTTGTACGAGCCTGAAGTCATTAATATCGGGATCCACGGCTTAAGTCCCTCCCTGATGACTTTTTTTTTTACTTTATTAAACACAATGTGTACATTAATTTTAAGTTAGCTTTTTACCAGTCTTTAATTACAGTGTTTAGTGGTAGAGTCCTGTTTTTACACTTCGCTAGATGATATTTGGGACATGGATTGTTGCATAATTTACAGATGCAGTCCTGCTTGGGTTCATGGTACATGTTGTTCAGGCATATATTCCCATGAAATCCATGGTTCGGTTGCTTCCAGGTTCCTGTTTTCATTGCGTCTGTTTCCATAATTTCTGTCGGTATCTGAGCGGCTTTGTTCTGTCTCTCCTCGATGACGATTCTGTATGCTTGCGTTTCCGGTAGTCTGAAACAGTGTCTGATATCTTCGACGAAGAATGATTCCTGGGCTATTGTATAGGCATAACTATTTCGTGTATATTTTGAAATTGACAGTGCTCTTTTGAGAAACCTAAGATTTTTCACCGTCAAGTAATTCCATATTAGCTGGATTCCGTATGTTGCGGCCGGCATTACTTTAAGATTGAAGAGTTTCATTGCAGTTGAGAGGGATAGACTTTGGAGTTTAGGGATATCGTACATGGATTTCGTTGCAGCTGTTGCTCGATCCCTCATGACTTGTACCTTGGATATTTCCATCCTAAGAATGCATAATTCCCGGCCAGATTTGAATCTGCGACTCTCGGGTCTAGCGGAGAGGAACATAACCATTAGAGCACGTCCAACTATAAAACATACAGGATGTAACTAAATTCACATTACATACTTTCAGGACATGTATTGGGGACCAATACAGTTACGTTCAGCATCGGAATTCATGTCCGGAAATGTACCGTTTTCCCGCTACACGCAAAATACCACAAAACACGTTGCTCTCTCTGACGCCTGCTGCTTGTTGTCTGGGTCCACTTACAAGAAGTGCTCGATGTGACAACCACCTATGTCAATACAGATACGTACCATTGTTATGGTACACACGATCACCAGTAGGTCTTCTTCGGATGCCACAGGGGTCTCGTAAATCAGGAATTTCATGAGACCCCATAAGTAGTAGTCTAGCGGGATTAAGTTGGGATAACGTGCAGGGTCTTTGCCGCCTAAAATGCAGGAGAGTTGAACACGTGTTGTGGTATTTTGCGTGTAGCGGGAAAACGTTTCCCGGACATGAGTTCCTATGATATACATAACCGTTTGGTCCCCACTACACGTCCTGATAATCTGTAATGCTAATTTAGTTACACTCTGTATAGTTGAATCTAATACCGTATTTAATATTCAGCTATTTTTTTGCATCTATAATATTTTACTATAAAGATCCCTGAATCTACTCTTCAAAACATGAAGCCAGCTGATTATTTACGATGACTATCTAATAGACCTATAATTTTGCGGATGTGATGTATCTTTTTTATTATTTTATTTTAAATGAAGTTTTATTTATTTGAGTGCGTCGAACCTTGCCTCGATACCGTTATGATAAGTTGATATATTACTGTTGATAAAATTACATCTTCTTGTTCACAATGAGAGATATCTCCGCAAATTAACTTATTTGACAAGGATATCGATTCAACAATGTACGATCGATATGGTACAGCAAGAAATGCCAAAAGAAATCAACTTCAAAAATTGCCAAAAAAATGTTAGTTTAGTTGCTCTAAAAAAATTATTAAATGTTATATAATGAATCTGCATTATTGTTAATTGTTACTCCTCACACAATCATTTGTTATTAATTTTTCCCAAGCCCCAAAGATTTAGCAGTAAAGATATGCAATTTATAATTATACAGCCGGCTTAGAAATCGCCCTGAAGTAAGATCGGAATACATAACCTTTCATTTGGTAAAAATTAAATATTACAATTATTTTTTAGCTTCTGATGTTGTATTATTTGCTAAATTGTAACTCCAAATCCAACGCGAGGTTGAGTTTTTCATTAGACAAAATCACTCGCAACTTTGTCGTTCATAATTTTTTCAGAGAAACACAACCTATTGTTAGATTACTGCTGAGAAATGTGACGACTTAATAAAAATTAGAGATATATTGTTAATTTAGATTAATGAAATCATATCTAAATTAATTTTGTTTTTGTAACTTTGGCTATCTATACAAAAACTGAGTGTATTCAAAGTTTTGACACAGCTTGTTCTCATCTCCATTCTCCATTTGCCTGTCTTTCTCACGGTATTATTCAATTTCTTCTTTGTGTTTCTCATTCTTATCACCAGAGGGGAGAAGATTCACATGCAGATAGACTGCTGTCCTCAGAATGTGAGACTTTTAGCAAAATCCCTTCATAACTTTTCTACAGCTTCAGTAAGAGTTTTCACATGCACTAAATTTACTAAAAAGCAAATGTGATCTAACAGACTCGAAACTCTTGGGCTATGCAGATATAAGACTGTACTTACTATAAGCTAAGGTAAAATTTTTGGCTAAACTGCACTTCTACTAGCGCTTGATTTTTCAGTTATATTGTTGTAAACTATAGCTCTTCTTCTGTATTATTTAATATTTTAAACTTTTTCAAACAATTTTTACAACATTATTAGACAATTTTGAAGTATTTATTTAAATATGCAAATCACAATATTATTTTTATTTTTTATTTTTATTTTATTTATTTATTTTAGCCTGGTGGAGTTAAGGCCATGTGGCCTTCTCTTCCACTCACCAGAACAAGCATATGTTACATATGAATACAAAAAAAAATACAATAAGTCATATAAAACAGGACAAACATATGTTACACATGAATACAAAAAAATTACAATAGTAGTCATATTAGACAGGACAAACCTGTTACATATGAATACAAAAAAAAGTTACAATAATAGTTATTGAACAATTCATTATCTGTCATATTGAATAATAATGAAATTAATGTCTAATAATAGAATGAAACTAAATACAATTAAAATTAAATTAATGATACAATGAATAAAAAAGGAATAACAGCTCGAATCTACTATGCATAAAAAGAAGAGAAAAAAACACTTGACACTGTTAGACAATATTGAGATGCTAATTGCTTTTTCTCCACGGAGTATAGTACTTAGTCTATGATTTTTCTATCGCTGTTTTGGGTTATCGCTGGTTGGATCAGCGTTAGGGAGTGATAACTAAGTGTACACCCATTTTTAATAAACGTTTTGTAATTTTAATATTATTTATATATTTTTTAACGTAGATTTGGGGATTCATTGCAAATATTGGTCATTTAAATTTCATAGCGACGGATAGTAATCGAGGATGATAATCGATATGTGGTTCGGTAGTGGGTTATCGCTGGCTCTATAAACTCTGGCGCATGCGCACTGTTGTTCTACAGGACTTTGAAAATATTTCACGCTAGTTTAAGTGTAGTTTTTTCAAAATTTTCTTACTTATACCTCTTCTGAGCTAAGTTCTAGTTGCAATGTAAACAAACCAGATTATGACTGCATTTTCATTGGTCGAATAATGGTTTTACCTTTAAACATATAAGACAATTTAATTTGCTCTCTAAAACTCTAAATAAAGGGAATAAAAATCTACGCTGTGGTCTCGAGGTAGCGTGCTCCCTTGTCAAGCAACGGGCCCGGGTTTGATTCCCGGTCGGGACAAGCTTCCTGGGTGAGGTTTTTGTTCGTTGTTTTTCCTCACCTGTAAAACAGGTCAGGTAGCTTTGTGGCCCAAAAGGTCCCCGAACATCATCTGGCCATCATCATCACCGGTGTGGAAAGCACCGGGAAGCTGTCACATCTATAATTCCTTTGAAAAGCTGCAAAGCATAGCATGAAAATGCTTTGATTGTACTGGAGGACTTTCCCTAGGACAGGACACTATAAATAAAATATTATCTACCTCATGTCTATATACGTTATATAGGAGAATCTAAAATATGTATGTATATGAAATTAAGTTGATAAAATCGAGGTGAAACACGACTGTGACTGGTTGTGAATCAAAATTCATTGAAATGTGATTGGTCATTCACTCCCATTTGGGGCATGGGTTAAATAATCATGTTAATACAAGCTCCTCCTATTTAACATTCTGAATAGATCCAAGCATTATTTTTCGGTGACTGACTCTCTAAGAAATACGTTGAATATAACAATTTATATATATCAAGATGTAAATATCCTAGAATGTAAGTGGCTCCCAGATTGTACATATAGTGCACAAATATAGCCAGATACTGCTTGCGGATATAATAGAAAACATTTGCAGCAATTGATTATACAAAAAAACACTGTTTCAACTTTCTTAAACGTATTATGTGCCAGGTATTTACGTTCCAGAAAAATAAAACTGACATGATGACCTCATAGGACATCAGAAATTAATTAATAACCTATAATATTGGTTATGAACAGTTTTATGTGTTTCATTTTCTCTTCGCTAGGGTCCATTCTTATAATATTGCGATCCTTTGGCAATAAATAATATGATCTGGTTGCAGTGATGAACAAATGAAGCATAACAATCGTTACTCGTTTGTTTTCAAACATCGCCGTTTACATTAAATATATATAAATACTTTAAAATAACTATGTCTGATTATGATTTATGAGTAAACAGCTTAATTTTATTCGTTAAATAGTCCTAACAAATGCCACTCTTGATTTCCAAATTCTCTAGGTAAATTCACTCCTCACTTCATAAGTCGTGAATTTATCGATAATTTGGAAATGACTCGTAGCATTACTTATGACTATTTAACTCATGCCCCAAATGGGAGTCAATGACCAATCACGTTTCAATGATTTCTGTTTTACAACCAATCAGAGTCGTGTTTCACGAAATATTTATCAGTGTTATAATTACCATATTAAGAAAGCTCCTCCTTTTTAATATTCTGAACAGGTCTGACCATTATTTTGCAGTGACTGAGCCTGCGAGAAATATGGCTAGCAGATTGTATATATAGTGCATGAATTTCAAAACATGCCGTATGCGGGAGTTAATATAAAAACATTTGTAGCAATTGATTATACCACCAAAAAAAGAAACCACTGTTTGCACTTTGTTAAATTTATTTTTTCCCAGGTAACAATCCAGAAAAATATAATTGTCATATTTACATCATACGACATCGGAAATGAATTAATATACAGTTTGATGTGTTTCATTTTTTCTCCACTAGAGAGCATTCTTACAATATTGCGTTCCTTTGGCAACAAATAGTATGATCTGGTTGCAGTGATAAACAAAAGAAGCAGTAGAAGCGTACCTATCGTTTCTCATTAGTTTTCAAACATCGCCGTTTACATTAAATATAAAAATATTTTAAAATAACTGTAGTTAAATAATGATTTGTGAGTAAACAGCTTAATTTTATTCGTTAAATAGGCCTAACAAATGCCACTCTTGATTTCCAAATTCTCTAGGTAAATTCACTCCTCACTTCATAAGTCGTGAATTTATCGATAATTTGGAAATGACTCGTGGCATTACTTATGATAAACAGTGGCATTATAGTAGAGTTTTCAATAATTATATATTTTTTTAACTTTTGGGAAGAAGTATATATAGCTTTATGGATTTATGAACGTACTATAATGTTTACAATAATCGTTAATCACTCTAAATATTCATAAAATTAGGAATGGAGTAACAAATCATAAATTGGAAAATTGAATTAACAAGAAACAGTGCATTGTGTTGTCCAATGTTCAATTTTTGCTTTATATTCGTCCAGTTATCCATCTGTTAAAATTGCATCTTCTAATTTTTTGACACAATTGCAGTAGAATTTGCTGTTGGTTAAAATAAAAGTACTTGAAGCTTACATCCTCTGCTGAATCCAAGAGAGTCAATTATATATAGCAGTTTCTCCCCTACCTTCTTCACAGTAAATCCCACTTTATCCCCCCTTAGTTCCTTCTCCTTTATTATTTACTACATTTTTCTGCATCAAAGTTTGCCTTTGAACCCATTGTTGGTTCAAGGAACAGTTGCATAATCTGCAAGCTTTACAGGATTATTATCATTTGCGTATCAGATTATATATTAACATCTTACAAATGCAGTGTTAGTTAGTTCCTCAAAAGTGATTTTTTTTCATAACTCAGATGTAAGATTTAATTACATGTCTATGTGTGAGTAATCGAATGGGCAATATAAGTGGATCGGGGAAACTCTTTGTAGGAAAACCAGAGAGTAAGCGCCCAATAGGTAGGCGAAGAATGAGGCGCGAGAATGAAAATATGTAGCTCACTGTTATGTAGTTTTCTCCATTCGCCGGTCTCTTCATCTTTCTTTGGTCCAAAACGTTTCATAAGACGTTTATTTACAATTATTCGTATAATATTTTCTTCTCTCTTAAAGTAAAAGTCCATGTTTTCGCATCCATATAATATAACTGGGAGAATAAGTTTTATATATTTTCAGTTTATTTTTTTTAGAGAAGTTGGGATGACAAAGGTCCGTGTAAATACAATATGGCATGCGTTTCCAGGATTAAGGCTATATTAAATTTCTTTGTGCACCTCATTCCTGTTTATAGCTATTGCTCCTAGGTATTTAAATTCAACAACTTCTTCAAAATTTCCCTCATTTGTCATACTGGTTGATTCTAAAGAGAGAAAGCCTCATGGGCTAGTGGTCAGCGTTACTCTGACTAGTCTACTGTTCATGAGGTCCCGGGTTCGATTCCCGGTCAGACCATAGGATTTTTTTCTTAAAGGGAATTATTCTTTTGGTTGCCCATGGTCTGGAATTTAGGTTAAGTTTAGGTTAATAACTCTCCTGGCGCTTCATTATCATTTATCATCCAACATATCAACGGGGTAACGTAACTCCGCCTTCCAGGTGCCCCAACCTAAGAAATGGATTACAATTCCGCCAATGCCAGGGGAGAAATCCAGAAATGTCATAAAAGATAACCTGGTGGCATTAGACAATTATATATATATATATATAGCCTATGATATGAAAAGAAAAAAGAATGCTTGAGTCGGGATTTGAACTCGAGTCTCTAAAGTCTGTACCTTTAGCGCTCTAACCAACTGAGCTACCCAAGAATTCCAAGACAAACATACAATTTTCTTATACATGTAGTATTCTCAAATGTCAAAAATATATTTATAATATCTATATATATATATATATATATACACTATGAATCCAAAATTATAACTTACCGTAAAATATACGAACGCTAATCACCATTGTCGATATGAGGAAGTGGTTTGTCCTACAATATCAATACTTTAATTTTTATGACAAAAAATGTGTCACTCTTTCTAGCTATATAACTCATTTTTCACAATTTTCAATATGTATCTTTACACACCCAGACGAGTCGGATTAACCGTCCATTTCCATTATATATTTATATGTGTGACCATATATTTAGTATTTACTGATGTTTACTTCCAGCTCCAATTTCTTAGTGTTACTCAATAATAAATGTTATACAAGTTATATTAATTTTTCCGATTGAGGGTCTTTCCACTTTTCAGCGGTTGCCCTTTTACCAGCCGGCTGCTGGCCCTTCACATCCACATGTGTCAATCACAGAGGTAGATGATCAACAGCCAGTGTAGGGGTGACATGTGGTTAGCATGTCGAGTCCCCCAGCCGTTATAGCTGGTTCCTCAACCTGGAGCCGCTACTTATTGTAGCTACCCAATTGCCTCACGATGCTGGGTGGGCACCGGTCCCATACTGGCCGAAATACCATGAGAAAATTTCTTCCCCCATGGGGACTCGAACCAGCGCAAGTCCCGTAGCTCTGCGCCAAGGCTTCCTACCTTAACCGCTCGGCTACGGCGCGGGACACAAGTTATATTAAACTACCATAAAATCCGGCGTGCGCTGTTACGCCTAAATAAATGTAATTTTAAGAGTTAATTAAATCATGTGGTATTATACTACGACGAACTAAACATGGCGGTTGCTAGTCAATTTTTAAATTAGAATTTCAGGTAAACCCTTACTTCTAACGTCTGAATTTCACAATTTTTTATGATACGTGCCTCAGTGTATTTTATTAGGATATAGCTTACTGAATTTAGTTGTAAAACTTCGAACATTGCGATTTGCTGGAGCTATTTTTAAAGTTATGTTTCAGATCAACTCATCCACTGAATGATTTTAGAACATAACAGATAACATAAAAACCCTGTCCATGAAAAAATTCATATATGTGTAAACTTTCAAGTTAATCGGTTAAACAATTAAACTGTGTCGAAGTTTATTCACCTCAGGTAAACCTACATCCCATTTTTTATATATCCATCCATCCAAAGATAATTCTGCCCTAGGGCAGGTCTTTCACTGCAATCGTAGCATTTTCATGCTACGCTTTGCAGTTTTACTAGGGAATTATGTGTGGTAGCTTCCCCTTGCTTTCCACACCGGTGAAGGATGGTGATGATAATGATAAGGATGATGTTGATGGCCGGATGATTTTCGGGGACCGTTTGGCCCTAAGCTTCCTGACATTTGTCTTATACGTGAGTAAAAACCCCGGGAATCGAACCCTGGCCCGCTGCGTGACAAGGCAGCACGCTACCTCGAGACCACAGCGATATATATATATATATATATATATATATATATATATATATAACATGATAAGAAAAATAAATGCCTGAACGGGATTCAAACCCGGATCTCTGGGTTGGTACCCCAACGTGTTATCCATTACACTGCCAGGCGATTCCAATTCAAACACTTATTTTTCTTATATATACATTATATTCTCCATTATTACTAGATGTCGCGAGAACTCGGTCTTCACTGCCACCTAGTAGCTGACTATGACAAGTAAACAAATTAAAGAAATATTTTTACTTCTTAGTAGTGAATATATATATATATATATATATATATATATATTAACGTGTAGCAAAAATATAGATTTTTTTTATTTTTAGTGCATACCTTCTTAATTTATTTGTATAATTTAAAACAATTGTAAGTACAATTTGGTGTGTGTATATAGGTCCACGGCAGCCCGTGCCAACTGCAGTACTTGCAAACTAAGAGGAAATAAATTTGAACAATATTTTTTCATATTGTAAAGTAATAAATAGTTATACGTTTTGGACATATTGTTTTTTTTATTTACTAAATAAACTTTTCGTTCTAGAATCCTTCTATACTAACCCAGTACAAATTTCCACGTCTTATGTTTTTGCATGAAGTTGGCAATCACAATTTTTGTTGAGTCACTAAGGTAAAAAAAAAAAAAACTGCAGGGTATGTGTCTTTGATTTTTCGAGAAAAAACTCCTTTATGTCTTGGGTCTCTTGGGGACACTCTAATATACAGTATATATATATCATCAACATCCGGTATCATGGCAGCTGTCGCTGTCTTGCAGAAACCAAACGCCAGTCCTCTCTGTACATCTATTGATTTTCCTCCAATCCTCTGATATTCATAGCTGCTTGTACCCCTTCTATCCAAGTTTTCTTCGGTCTTCCTCTCTTCCTCCTTTCCATTGGGATCCATTCCATGTTCGTACTTTATGCGCGGCCATACCGTTGATGCGATTGTGTTGGGGCTTTTTGCAAAATGTTCAGGAGATTCCCGGAATGAACATAGGCTATAAGAGAGTTGAGATACTCAACTCGTACACCCTTAAAAATTGCCCTTTGTAGTGAAAAACGTGAAAAAAGTAGCTCTTCGGACGCTGCCTAAACCATAACAAATACACAAAATTGATGTCACAGAATTGAATATCTTAAAAAGCTCTACAAAAAAGTCCCCTACAGCATATGTTTATCTCTTACGGATAACTCACAATAACCATTTTTGTCTTTCGTTTACGCCAAGAAGATCCAGACAAGTACGTAGATTCCTGTGCAAGCGTAGCAGCACATAGCGGGTATTCTTTTACGGATAACTCACAATAACGAATTTTGTCTTTTAGCTCATTTATGCCAAGAAGATCGTGATAAGTAGATTCCCGGGCAACACTCGGTAATCAGCACGGGGAATCTTAAAATAATTACGATATAGTTTTATAATTTATTTTTCATTTTATTTATTCAACAAATCATAAGAAGTACATTATTTTTTGTTTTTCAGCTCATTTATGTCAAGAGGATCGGGATGAGTAGATTCCTGGACAACGCCCAGCACGGGGTATTAATTTTCATTTATTTAGGCATAGCAGTGCACGCCAAGTATTAGTTAGTGTATATATATATCGACATACAGCTGCCTAAATAATATCAATTTTTTCCAAGCAGTCCTATTAAAATTTCCTTGGAGATGATCATTTGTAAAATACACACACATACACACCCACACACAGTAGCTCTTGATTGTTAACATGTGTTCGCTCGTGTTGACATAGCATAGAAGTCTGTATTAGTGTGTACTCTACTTTGGTAGTGTGTGTATTTCACTAGTGGACATGGTCTTGCTATTGCTAATATATGCATCAGCACAATTATTGGGCAAATAAATGTACAAATAGAGGGGAGAACAGGAGGGGAGATTCACGCAGTCCGTGCTGCTGAATGCGATCTGTTTAATTCTCTTTACACGCTGTACGTTAATCCTGCTGATACTACCTGTACTCGTCACTTTAAATACCTAACACAATATATCTACTTTTAATTTGTGATAATCACAATATTATTATTTATAACTGGCTCTGCTACGCCTATATTAATTAAAAGTGTTTTATAATTAGCTGAATTAATAAAAAGAAAAATAATTATAAATTTATATCGTAATTTTTTTAGATACTCCGTGCTGATTACCCGGCCTTGCCCGGGAATCTACTTATTCCGATCTGCGTAGCATCAAAGAGCTGAAAGAGAAAAGTGGTTGTTGTGAGTTATCCATAAAATAATACCCGCTCTGCGCTGCTACGGTTACCCGGGAATCTACTCTGTCATCAATGAGCTGAAAGACAAAAATGGTTGTTGTGAGTTATCCATAAAAGATAGATATGTGCTATCGCGGACTTTATGGTAGATTTTTTTTAGATATTCAATTCTATGTACGTACTGCACGAATATTTACAGGCACACGAATTGTAAATAATGGAGATATGAAACCAGTCACCTGGTTATGAAGTTACCTCGTTACAAGCATCATACAATAGATGGTAATAAAAGATTCCGGGCTATGTGGCCGTGGTCTATAACTGGCGTTTCTTCCAGACGTTTCTCCCTCAACTGCGGAGGGCATCTTCAGTGGCGAGCGCTTACAGCTGTCGTAGACTCGACTGACAGGGAAACAACAGCTGTAAGCGCTCGCCACTGAAGATGCCCTCCGTAGTTGAGGGAGAAACGTCTGGAAGAAACGCCAGTTATAGACCACGGCCACATAGCCCGGAATCTTTTATTACCATGATTACCGGCCGTGAAAGCCTGCAATCCACTACCATACAATAGAATTTACAACAAACCAATAAATTGATCATCTTGGGTGAAACTATTTTCAGCGGTGTCTTGCTTCGTCCTGGAGTGTCGCCTGATTTGATTATACAAGAAGAAGTTGTTCCATTTGATACAACCTATCGTAGCTTGAAATTTGTTACAAGCTCACCCGAACATCCTGTACCAAAAAAAGAAAAAAGAAAAAGAATCGTTATGCAGTTGAAATAGCGCAAGAGGCGAATTCCACATAAGATTTGACGTAACACATGAAAATTAAAGTTTCTTGCCTGATTTTCAAAGTGGTAAATTGGACTGTTAATATTTTCAAGTGAATACATTTCAAAATATTGTAGAATTACGTAACACTATATTGTTATTATTTTAATTAAAACTCTTTACACCATGCAGAAGAATTCGTTGTTACGTCAGTTACCTTTATTTTGTATAATTAATGACCGAAGTTTATTAAACATAAAACTCAAAACATGTATTTTGTAACTTCTCCTATATATATATATTCTTATCTTGTCATATTAAGCTTGCATTGTTCAATGCCAAAAAGGTTTAATTATAACATCGAAAAAGCGTCACTGCTATAAAGTAAAAATATTCATATGTAATGCCACGAATGATTTCCAAATTATCGATAAATTCACGACTCACGAAGTGAGGAGTCAATTTATCTAGAGAATTTGGAAATCAAGAGTGGCATTTGTTAGGACTATTTAACGAATAAAATTAAGCTATTTACGCACAAATCATTATTTAACTATAGTTATTTTAAAATATGTATATATTTAATGTAAACGGCGATGTTTGAAAACAAATGAGAAACGATAGGTACGCTTCGTCTGCTTCTTTTGTTTATCACTGCAACCAGATCATACTATTTATTGCCAAAGGAACGCAATATTGTAAGAATGCTCTCTAGTGGAGAAAAAATGGAACATCAAAATGTATATTAATTCATTACTGATGTCGTATGATGTAAATATGACAATTATATTTTCCTGGATTATTACCTGGGAAAAAATACATTTAAGAAAGTGCAAACAGTGGTTTCTTTTTTTTTGGTGGTACAATAAATTGCTACAAATGTTTTTATATTAACTCCTGCAGGCGCTATGTGTTGGCATCTATGCACTATATATACAATCTGGTAGCCGTATTTCTTGCAGGCTGAGTCACTGCAAAATAATGATCAGACCTGTTCAGAATATTAAAAAGAAGGAGCTTTCTTTAATACGGTAAATTTAACACAGATAATTATTTCGTGAAACACGACTCTGATTGGTTGTAAAACAGAAATCATTGAAACGTGATTGGTCATTGACTCCCATTTGGGGCATGAGTTAAATAGTCTCTTTAATTTGCTTGCTTGTTAATTAGATAATAGGTGGCAGTGGAGACCGAGTTCCCGCTACATCTGGTAATAGAGAATATGTTTAATAAAAATAAATATTTGTTCTGGATTCGCCTGGTAGCGTAAATGGTAGCGCACTGAGATATTAACCCAGAGGTCCGGGTTCAAATCCCGTCCAGGCATTTATTTTTCTTATCTTATCATATATACATACGACATTCACTATTACTTTCCGAAATAAAATTTAAAATTCCACATAAATGATGATTTCACTCTCACTCTGGAAAACAGGGTGTAATTATACAGTTACGTCAGTTATCGGTATAACACCGTACATCTTCTTCTTCTTCTTCGCTTTACGGGCTAGGCAATAAATTGCCTGTTGCGCCTCACAGTTGTTCAGTCCATCTTTTCACTGGCCTTCCTACATTCCTTGAATCTCTTACCGTACATTTTAAGTACAATTATTAAAGATAGAAACTCCAAATTTTCAAATTTTCTGTTAAAGAGATTGTAATCGATATATATATATATATATATATATATATATGTTAAAAAAGAGTAGTGTCCTACAATCTGAAAGCTAAAAAAATGAAAATGTTATTTTTTGTTACATTTTTTATGTCAGCTATCATGGAATTCACCATATTAAAAAAATATATATCTGGCAGGAAACCCAAGCCTTTTTTGCTTATCACAAGTTATTTCTTGTAAATTAGAAGGGCTAATAACTGGTTCACGTAGAGAGATATTGTTACTGCGACTTCAATTATAAACAGCCTTTTTACAGTAGTTCCAATAAAGGGCAATATGTTCCAATCCGTACCAGATGTTATTACTTTGTGCTTCCCCTTGCGCAATAAAAAGTTAAAATTGAATTTTAAATTATGTATTAATTATATTCGCACTGTTTTCAAGTATCAAGAACGTTGCTTCCATTTTCAATAACTGACAATTTGTTTTCCGATCATCAGAGGGTAGGGAGAAGAATTTTTATACTTTCATCTGTCGCAGATATATTAGACAGGGAAATTATTTAATAATTTTTCATCCGCGAGGGGAAAACAACAGAACCTTGAAATCTCTATAGCAACAGAATCAATCAAACTTAAGCAGTTGACAAACGTAAACTGTTCTTTTGTTCTACTCTAGAATTTATATTTCCATCTAGAATGAAATGCTTTCTTTTAAGCTATATTAATGTGGAAAATAAAATAAATTTCACCTTTTTACCATAAGGGTAAACATTTAGCTTATAAGGAATTAAATGTTGTATAACTAACTCACTGCAACTATCGAACCCATAGGTTCATGGCTGCCCGGACCTAAGCTCTCCATACATTTCTACCCTGAGCCAAAGTTTTCCAAACATTCCTTGTATAATTTATCTCCCTCAAATCATGGTCAATGTTTTTCTTCAATCTCATTCTTGGTCTACCTACTTTGTTGTTTTCCCTATGGTATTCCTACAAGGAGTTTGCATCTCCCTCTCTAATTCCCAATTTGCGCCATATGTCTTGTCCTTTCGCAGTCTACTAGACGTAACTGATCTTTTTTATATATGATTTCCCATAAAGATCGTGTAGTTCATTGTTAAGTAGTTTTCTTGATTCACAGTCTGTTCATATTTTTTTGTCCAAAAGAATTCCTAAGGACTTTATTCTCAAATACTCTTAGTATTTTCTCTTCCCTTAAAGTAATATTCCATGATTCGCGTCCATGTAATATAACTGGGAAAATAACAGTTTTGTACATTTTCAGTATTTTTAGAAAAGTGGAATAACTAAGAAATGTTTTATAAGTACACCAATATTCAAAATTAATTATATTTGGTAATGGTTAAGTGATCCCACTGGATGTCATTTTGGAGACCCTTGGGATAGTAGGCGGTTAAAGCTCCCAACTTTCTAGACCATATATGCACAACTGAACAAGTGAGGGAAAGGCCTTAGTTCCCCACCTATCGCTCTGACGTAATGAATATTTGTTACACGATCAGTGACAAACCATCATTACATGTTCTTTTTAGGTGCTCACCATCCTTCACTGCAAGCATATTGCGTCATAATGCATCACAGTATCGCCATCGCGGAAAAAGACATTACAACGCCGCTCAATGGAACATTATGTCCCTTATATATACATCAATGTTCTGGACAATCGACAAGAGTAGTCAGGCCGAATTTTCAACCCTGCCTGAAGGCCGTCGTTATCCGTAGAACATAATATATAATTGACTAACTAACTTATTGGTACTATCGAATCCGTAGGTGCATAACCGCGCGGACATAAGCTCTCCAAACATCCTTATCCTTAGCTAATGTTTTCCAATCATCCTCTGTATAATCTACTTTCCTGAAATCATAGTATTAATCTCCCACCTCATTCGTAGCCTGCCCATTGGGCGCTTTCCCTCTGGTTTTCCTACAATATGTTTTCACGTTCCTCTTTCATTCCCCATTCGTACCACATGTCCTGCCATCGTAATCTACGAAACTTCTCTTCATATTACACCTGGTTTCCTATAACTATAATGTTTCTTACTGTTTTGTGTGTGATCTTCACGTACTTCGGGCTCCGCGCTGAACGGATAGATTGAGTTAATATTGTCTATTTTCAATTTACGCATCATTTCGGCAGACGACTTTATACTATTATTGTGTACAGAAACTAGTCTTCTCCAGTCACCTGTCTGTTCATCTATCTTTGGTCCAAAAAAAAAATTCCTAAGAACTTTATTCTCATATATGGTATTAATTTGCATTAGAAGCTCGTCGATCACATGACCATGGTGTCTCCAGAAAAACTAACCCAGTTCAAAATGTTGTCTCTAATTTGCGACCTTCTGACTTGTAGTGTATTTCCTTAACCAACTTACGCTATACTGCGATGAGCCCCAGTTAAAGCAGTTGTTTATTTTCTATCAGTTCTCTCCCGGACATTGTATATTATCAAACCAACAAGTGCAAAATATTTTTTTTCTCTATGAACTGGCTACATTGCATTGTGAATATTGTAACAAACAACCCCATCTGTATTTCACAGACGGCACCAACCGCCCCTTTTTCATATATACACCCCGTCCCTCTCCCAGTTGGTCTATTTATTCTCATATTTTAGACAAGTTTCGAGCAGGGGACAGACAGCAAGGGATGCCCCCCTTAAGTTTTCAGTCAAGAAGCACCTAACCCTCCTTAAGGGGCTTCCCTGCTTCATTAGCTTGATTCCATTCACCCTGGAAATCAGCTTCTTATCTTTCATACGCCCCTCCTCACCCCCCACAATCTCCCCTTTTCTTTCCCCATCCCAAACTCTTCATTGTTGCCATATTATTATGATCATCGCAACAACCACCCCTCTTAACTCAGCACCTGGTAACCGTTATTAAAGTTTCAGCCTCCCCCCAACAAATGCGAAAAACTCATCCCCCTATGTCGATATGGCAACCCTAGTTTTATCAAAACATTCCGCCACATCCGGCTAGGAAACCCCTAGAGTTGGATGCCACTCAAATTTGCTGAAACGTGAAAGAGCAATGTGTAAGGGCTGTGAAAGGGGATGCTGCAAGATTTAGTGATATTGCCAGGGATGCTGCGAATTACCTTTTCTAACCTGGAGGCTGTCGACCTGCATTCTGCTGATGTCAGTGCTTCTTCCATCATTCTCAAATGTAGAATAACTCACATTTCTTCACTTTATTATTTAAATTAAAGCAAGAAGCTCGGTTCATTCAAATATCCTGTGAAGATCACAATATTGCACTATCAAATTTAATATTAATGTAGACCTATATCGCGTTAGTTATTTATCTTCTTCTTTATTAGTAAATTTCTCTACAATACAGTAGTTTTCCTACAACCCATTGTAAATTTTACTCCTCCATTAATCCCTATCCTCTGCATCACTCTCTGTTAATCCTCATGTCACCATAACCCTATGCACTTCTTGAACCCAGTTTATTTGTCTCCCCTTTCTTCTCTTGCCCACCGCTTCAAAATTTAATATAATCTTAGGTATCCTGTCATTTGACATCCTTTTTACGTGGCCAAACCATTTCAGTCTTATTCCAACAACTTGTAGAACATCTTTTTGAACTCACATTATTTTTCTAATTTTGTCTCCTCTTGAATTTCTAGAAGTCCTCCTCCAAAAGTCCATGTCTCCACCAATAGGTGATGTGCTTGCTCTCTGTCCACGTTTCCGCACCATACAATAGTATACTCCTCACCAATGAAATATAAATATGTTTCTTAGTTTTGTTCAGAATGTTTCTACTCCATAGAACCGAATTTAACATTCCAATTGTTTTCCTTCCCTGACTTACTCTTTTGTTTATCTCAGAATTGCTTGTTCCTTCTGATTCTAACATTTATCCCAAATATTTGAATTTGTTAACTGTCTTAATTTTCTCATTAGTTCCCTGTAGTTGTTTATGTATCACAAAATTATAATAATTGTCAAACCTGTTTATGTTGCCAATACTATTGCAAGAAAAAAAAGTTACGTATAAAAGCAGGATTGTATTTACTTCTTCTTCTTCTTCTTCTTTCTTCCAAGTATTAGGCCAAGGCCTGTTACGATCCTATAGAAAATTTTCCCTCCAGCGTTTCATAGGACTGCCCAGAGATCTTTGTCCGCTTGGTGTATAATTATAAACAGCCTTGGGGATCCGATTTGAACTCATTCTTTCAAGATGGTGTTTCCAATTTAGTTGGTACTGTTTAATGTATCCCAAATTGGCGTAGTCTTCAATTCTCTTAAGATATCGGTGTTCCTTTTCCGATCTCATCTGGTGTAAGCCGCTGTTCTGCGCATGAATCTCATTTCACGAGCCGTTATTCTGCTTTCTTGTTGTCTTTTTTTAGTGTCCATGCTTCACTTCCATAGGTCAACACTGGTCTAGCCAAAGCGTTTTATATAAACATATTTGTATTTACTATACTATACTATACTATGTATCTTGTGAAAGAGTTTATAACATTTATATTAAATTAAACATGTTATATTACATGTTTGGAACAATTGAAATTTTACAGAACAATGTTAACATAAGTTTGTGAAAACTGAAGAATTTAAAAAAAATCACACAAAAAATAGAAACAGCAGGAACTAAGTTTGTACGACAATTAGGTTACATAATCATGGATATCGGCAGCGGTGGTCTAGTGGTTATGTTCCTTGCCTCTAGTCCCGAAGGTCGCGGGTTCAACCTGCCCCGAGTGGATTGAATTTTAGGATGAAAAATCTAAGGAAAAAGTCTTCCAGGAGAGATTTTAAGCCGTTGGTCCCGAATATGAAGATTTTCGGGCTCCTAAAAGAACTCAAGTTTAAATAAACATGCCTCTGAGCAAAATGTAGTTCGACCTTCATCCTTCCTAGTAGTATCTTAGTTTCCTATTAGATGTCTCCTCGAAAAGTGTAGAAAGAGATGCTGAAGTAAGCATGTTAATAAAAGATGGTTCCAATAATTATATGAAGTCCATGGAAGCCGGTTGCTATAAAAATGGTTGAGCCGTAAACTGAATCTGCAATTGTAAATGCGATGTTCTCACCACATGCCTCTCACTGACATCCGTAGGGAAATAAGTGTAACTAAATTAATATGGCTAACGAACTTCCCACTAGTCAAGCATCCATGTCCCTCAGCGGAACGAACGGGGATCAGTCATCATAACATTCCTATTATTCAACATCTTTTGCAGTTTTCTTGCTAGAACATGAAATTCTCTCCCACCCTATGTCAGAGACTGCCAAACTTTATCATCTTTCAAAAATATACTGAATTTATTTATTAACTGATAGAAATATCTCACTAATAGCATTATTTGAACAATTAATAATTTATTTTTCCTTTATTTAATAAAAAAATATTAAGATATGTCAATATTTCAACCTAATGTCTTATATACGCCTGTATATAAGCGATATATTAATTTATTAAGTCTATTTTAGGTTCCTTGTATTTTTTTTGTGTATAGTAAATTGAAGTTATTCTTCCTTTGCGTATTTAGTTTTAATTTTAATTATCTTTAACCTTATTGTATTATTATGTTCATCAAAATGAGGATCACAGCCTATACTCAAGCAGATGTTAAGCTATCAACCTGCAGTAAGAAGAAGACCGGGACGTCCTCTCAAAATACATGGTATTTCTGTTAAGGCCGAAACAGGTCAACAAATGGCCTAAACTCGTGAATGGACTATGATGATGATGATGATGATGACTTATAATTGTTCATTTTGACCAAATCATCGTTTAGTATCTAATATTATTGTGATTTTTGTATTTGAATGTAACATATTGTACAGGGCAATTACAAATGATCCTTCACATTTTAATCAGTTGTATAAACCAAACTATAATACAAATAATAATGAATCAAATGAAAGAGAAACTCTGAAAGTTTACATATTTACTTTTACAAGTGTTCTATGTGGCTACTCGTGGTTACATGGCACACGTCTGAGCGATATTTAAGTTCGTCCCATACGCGGAGTAGCATATCGCTCGTAATTATTGTAAATGATAGTGTAATGCGTTCCCTGAGCTCAACCAAAGTTGCTGGCAGGTTATATAATACATACAAAGAAATATGTCACAAACCGTCATGTCGGGCGATCTAGGAGGCCATTTAAACAAAGTTAAATCACCTTAATAATTATAACAAGAATTAATCGTTAGCATATTTCGCTAATTTCGATATATTCAAAAGCAAATTAATATAAAAAATGTTAAATTCAAATTATATACAGCAATAATAAGACCAATCATATGTTATGGAGCTGAAACCTGGGTACTGAAAGAAGCAGATAAATTAAGGCTATTAACGTTTGAGAGGAAAATATTTAGAAGAGTGCTAGGTCCAGTAAAGGAAAATGGAGCTTGGAGGTTAAGAAGGAATAACGAATTATACCTCAAGAATAATAAAAAATATATAGTTAATTTCATCAAATCCAAAAGATTGCAATGGTTTGGACATACACTAAGAATGCCAAAAGGAAGATTGCCGAATGATATTTTAAATCGGAAGCCACAGGGAACAAGACCAAGAGGAAGGCCTAAAGATCGATGGGACGATGACGTAATTGAAGATTTGAGAGAGATGCGGATTTTTTATTTGAAATCTACTGCACAAGATAGGAAGAAGTGGCGTAAACTAGTTGAGAAGGCCAAGACATTACACTGGAAGTTGTAGAGCCTGACGAAGAAGAAGAAGAAGAAGAAGAAGAAGATTAATCATTATCTCAGTCAAAAAAAATATTTATTAAGTCAACGTTTCAATCTCTTCGTCTGGGATAATTTTCAAGACATGGTTGTTTATAATACATAGTTACCATCACTAAGACACTTTTTTAAATATATTTTTAATCATAAAATGGAATTTGTTTATAATACATAGTTACCATCACTAAGACACTTTTTTAAATATATTTTTAATCATAAAATGGAATTATTTAAATTTGTATGAAAAATTGTCTTGGAGATGGTAACTATGCATTATAAACAACCAAACGAAGTTTTTACAGCACCAGACAAAATACTACTTCTCTGCTACATGTTCCAAAATGTTATACAACTTCTGGATCTAAACATAGTAGATATCTAGGACCCAAATTATATAATGAATTAATTAGATCCAATCCAGAGCTAAGTAAACTAAACACAGCTAGTTTTAAAAAACAATTAAATTAATTATTTTAATTAATTAAGTGAAAAAAATAATCTAAATATGAAGCATCTATTTTTGCTTATTATTATAACATAATAACCTATATTACTAAACTTTCTTCTGTATTATCGGTTTTAATCCATCACATTATATGGTTTGTATTATTTTATGTATATCATTCTCCATTGCATTAGTTCTTTTGTTAGAATAAGTTTTACTCTCAATACATTATCGTATTTATAACATGTAATCGTTTATGTATATTGTAATTTAGATGTAAGACTATTTTTTTTGTATTTTTTAAACCTGGTTGAGTGGCAGAAAAGGCCTTAAGGCCTTAACTCTGCCAGGTAAAATAAAGCTATTATTATTATTATTATTTTATTTGTACGTGTCAATTTATGTAAAAATGAAACTGTCCCCTAACTTTAAATGTATATATTCTATTTGTATTATTCATGTAACTGAACTGCGCCCGAGTATGAGCATTTGCATATTCGGGTGTCAATACTGTATATAACATTTATATGTAAATAAAATTTATTCTTATTCTTATTTCTTGAAAATGATCTCACACAAGGAGATTGAAATGTTGACTTAATAAATTAATTTTTTGACTCAGATAACGATTCTTGTTGTAATTATTATTATTATTATTATTATTATTATTATTATTATTATTATTATTATTATTACTAACTACAGTCGGCCGCGGTGGACTAGTGGTTATGCTCCTTGCCTCTGGTCCCGAGGGATCGATGGATTTTTTAGGACGGAAAAATCCAAGGAGCAAGTCCTCCGGGAGGGACTTTAAGCCGTGGGTCCCGAGTCTGAAGATTTTCAGGCTCGTAAAAAATCCTCAAGCATGAATGAAAAGGCCTCTAAGCAAAATTTACCGAATTTTCCCGTCCTAGTACTACCTTGGTTTCCTAGATGTCAGTATGACATCTATACGAAAACAAGTGTAACTAAATTAGTATGGTTCAAATTCTTACCTGTAGGGGGAGAGCGCCTAAATCTCTGTAAAGGGAAAACATGGGCTTGCAAAAAAAATTATTAACTACTCTCAGGGAATAATATTTAACAAACATATTAAGTAAAAAAAAACATTTTAATCACTTCACCACAACGCCCAATCCAACTGAGAGGTAGTTCTGTGTTCAGGTAGTAACGCACTACCATCTGCCAATGAGACCACATGGCCTTAACTCCACCTGGTTCAATAAATAAATAAATAAATAAATAAATAAATAAATAAATAAAATATATTGCGCTTCAAATATAATAATCCAATCTCAATGTAACCTCCTAAAAGTAAACTGTACGAAGATAATGGATTATTCATAAAATAAAATAAGTTAAAATATACCATGCAAAGACTGTGACAAGTTCTATATAGGCAGAATGAAAAGAAGCTTCAACATAAGGTTTTAAAGAACATCGTAACGATTTCGTATACGCATATGGAAAGTCTAATTACGCTAAGCACATAATAAACGCCGGTCATAGAATGAACTCAATAGAAGACACCCTTACAATAGTACACAAAGAGGGAAATCCAACTAAAATCAACATATTGGAAGACCTGGAAATTATCAAGGAAATAGACAACAAACTTTTAATAAATGAAAGCACTCCCAGACTAAACAACCCACTATACGATATCGTCAGGAAGAAGCTTTAGTCACGACAACACCATATTAGGACCAGCAGCATCAACCATCATACTGGATGTTGTAGCGAAGAGGGACCTGCTGAAGATGTAACGGATGTTCTGAAAATACTACAGGGATAAAGAATACATATTTTATAAGTTGAGGACTACGGATCTTACCTAAGAAGGTATATTTTAACTTATTTTATTTTATGACTCTCCACCTCAACGGTTTTAACAATGAATTTTATTAGTAGGCCTATTAATGGATTATTGTAAAACTCCATACAGATTCTATTAATTTACAACTAAATCAGAATCTATAAAAATTGCAATACTTAATTGAAACACTTGAAATTCGTATTTAAATTAGTGACAAGAGTTGAATATGACTTTCGTGACGTCCCTAAGGTGATCGCACTCTCATTCCATAGCAAGCCCTCGACTAGAGAGAGCTTGCACAATTGATTACCTTCCTAATTCCCACTTAACCCCTCACCCCATTCTCCTATAATACATATAGCACTGTTCACGTATGATGTGGCAATCCTATTTGCCCAATATTAACACAGGTATGTGACATAATTTGGTAACTTGGTTGTTACGTCATTCTCGCATACCTTCTGTTTAATGAGTTGTGCTTGATTATGTTCATTCCTGTAAATTTTGTTTAGATTTAGATATTACTATTAGAGCATGTGATTCCAGTTTCCAGAGTGTTTAAATATACAACTAAAATATTGTGAAAACCAGAAACTATTTATTAATCTTTACATATACTTTAAGGATCGCTGATCTGTCTACTAGAATTGGAACAATTAATTCAATAACACTAAAATGATGAATATACTTGCTATTTATAAAGATTTTTCAGAAATTGTTAAGGTTATATCGGTTTGTTATTTGATATTTATCCATTTAATATTACTAGTGGTCGCCCAGCGGTTGAAATTCGACCACAATTCATTACATTTTTAAGTTTGTCACAAATACATCATTATGCATTAACTTTAGGCTTATTTTTAAAATATGAACGATAGGAAAATATACGGTATAGCTTGGGCTAACTATATTTAAAAAACAATAACGCCACATTTGACATTTGTATACTATTTATACTATTGAAATGTGCGTTCTGCGTGTGTGTGTGTGTGCGCGTGTGCGGGTGTGGTTATACGTGTATATATGTGGTTATTTTCTTCTGTTTTTTTTAATCTGATCTGTAGCAATTTTTTTTTATTTTTGTACTAAATGAGACTTTTTTTATATCTATACACATGGTCTTTTCATGTATGAGTGTAGATTTTTATTATTGTATATGCACTGTAGACTTACATATATTCGTTGTTTTATGTATATTTTATGTATGAGTGTAGGTGTTATCTATGCATTTATTTGTTTATATATTCTTATGTTTATTTTTTTATTTTATTCATGGAAAAAAATATCCATGTACGGCTAAGCAAGCCCACGCGAATATAAATTAAAATGCATTTCCTTTTTCCGAAATGCCAATAAATTTCATTACTACTAAAAAAAATTGATCTGCTTGGACTAGATACTGCACCGATACACATAACCACAGGTTTCTCATTCAGCATTATTTTAATACGATTGTTTGTGTGAATTTTATCAGAGTATCTAATCATTTTAAAGGTCGTATACTTGGAATCTGCCTTGTGGGCTGTTTTCAGCATCTTTCGAGGGTATTGAAAAACTGATAGGATGACACGCAATATTGGGAATTGTTAGGTCGATTACGCAATACAAGAAAACAAGAGAATTCGAGAAAATCGAGAAGCGGAGAAAGAAAAGGCATTTAAACAGATTCTGGTGTTAACTCGATTTTCTTTCAATCTACATCTTTCCCATTTGGATAATGTAACTTCACAATACAATGTAAACCTTCGATCTTTAGATTTAACTTAGGAATTTAAGGCTGTAAAAGGGCCTAATTGATTTGCGTACAATTTGTTTCAATAATTGTCGATTACATGTGTTTGATTTATCAAGTATTTGCAATTTCTAACCGTAGTTGTCAAATAATACTTATTCATTTAGAAACAGTCCCGCGCCGTAGCCGAGCGGTTAAGGTAGAAAGCCTTGGCGCAGAGCTACGGGACTTGCGCTGGTTCGAGTCTCCATGCGGGAAGAAATTTTCTCATGGTATTTCGGCCAGTATGGGACCGGTGCCCACCCAGCATCGTGAGACAATTGGGTAGCTACAATAAGTAGCGGCTCCAGGTTGAGGAACCAGCTATAACGGCTGGGGGACTCGACATGCTAACCACATGTCACCCCTACACTGGCTGTTGATCATCTACCTCTGTGATTGACACATGTGGATGTGAAGGGCCAGCAGCCGGCTGGTAAAAGGACAACCGCTGAAAAGTGGAAAGACCCTCAATCGGATTTAGAAACAAAATATTTTATTTAACACTAGCTAAACCCGGCCACGCCTCGCTGTGGCTCAGTCTGATATGAAATGAATGAGAAAGTAAATAAACGTATTCTAGCGAACATAGAATCGCCGAGAAAACATATTATTCAATTCAGTACCTTGCATTACTGTGGTTATGTGGATTGAAATGAAACGAAGAAAATATTTTTTTACAGAATTTTTATTGTATGTTTTGTTTGCCCGTTTTATGCATAAGAATAATGATAAGATGGTTTAGCGTATATTACAACAATCGGTATTAACTCAAATTTCGTTTTTAGAAAACAGGTAATCAAATTATTTCCCATATAATCAAACCATTTCCAACTATTGATTATTATTACACGCCATTGTGAACGAAAACAACGTATGTATTCCTATTCAACTTGAAATATGACCCGCGAAAACACAAACGACGATTAATTTGTCGCGCCGAGTATAAAGCACGCGCGTATGCAACGTTGTATCAAAATTTCAAGTCAATAGACCTGCTACTTTTCGAGTTTTGCGGACACAAATATACAAAGGCTGAATTTTTATATATAAAGATTATACATAATTTATAAATATTGTGATTACTATTTCAGTCCATGTAAATTGTAAAATATGTCATTCTACAGTTACTCAGTAACCGATATGAAACTGTACATACATGTTTTAAGTGCAATTATATTAAATATACAATTATTAAAGATTTTCTATCAAATTTAAATCAAATTTTTCTATTAAATGTGTATAAAAGTTTTAAAAATAAGACAAATTGTTCTATTTAATTTATATAAATGTTTTGAAGATAAAAACAGTGTCCTACTATCTAAATGCGAATAAAAATTAACATTATCTTCCGGGGATTAAGCCTGTTGGCTCGTTCCGGTTTCATGAAAGCTATAATTGTTCAGACCATATTCTGTGTGGGCGACCAACATTTCTCCTTCCGTGCGGTTTATAATTTAGCAATAATTTTGGAAATCTTCCTTCTGGCATTCTATCAATATGTTCTTTCCAGTCGTTCCTATATTTAATTATTCGGTCTGTAAGTTTGAAAATATGTAGTTCCTTTCTTATATCATCATTTATTTTCTTATCCAGCAGAGTATATCCTGCTATATTTCTTAAAAATCGCATCTCAGCTGCTTCCAATCTTTGTTCTTGTCTTTTAGTGATCGTCCAACATTCTGATCCATACATAAATACAGGAACAGCCATTACTTTATAAAATTTAATTTTTGTTTCTTTTCTTGTGTTTTTAAGGGTTCTTTTAATAGTACCACACATTAGATTAAACTTATTTATTTTGTCATTAATATCTTCAATTTTAACATATGATAAATTGAAACCCAGATGTTTAAAACTGTTCACCTGCTCTAAAATGTTATTACCAATTACTGTTTTTTGCTGTTAAGGTAACATATTATCTTATTTTGTTTATATGTTACGTCAGTTACCATAGAATTCACACAGCATAATACCGTATATATAAACTTGAGGTAATGAGATTTTTATAATTTAATTGTAATTAGTATATAGACTAAAAAAGTCTGTTTTATTTTCAGGATGGAGGAAACTGTACGATCCATGTTACAATACAAAGCACGGAGCGAGCAATTAAAGCAAGAGAAGACCAGCCTCACTGTTGCCTATGAGGTAAGAGCCACTAATTAAGATAATTCATGGAAATGAGAAAGTTATTAATGGCTGATTTCTTCATAGACGAGGGGATGACTTATTTATAACATGTTCATACAGTTAGATGACCCGTGATTTTAATAATGTCTCGAATGTTTCTTTACATTCATAAGTAATAGTAATTATTATATGTTAAGATTTGTGTCAACTAAAAGTTAAGATTGCAACTGAAATAGCATGTATTATTCACCTATTTGTATATGGAACAAATGATGAAAGTTAAAAATTAAAATGTACCTGTTGGTAGGTGCCGTCGTCCTCAACTTTGTTAAAATATTATACAATACTTATGACAAAGTTGAGAACGACGGCACCTACCAACAGGTACATTTTAATTTTTAACTTTCATCATATGACTTCACTTCAACGGAATTTGATATGAATTTTACTAGTATTGATATGGAACAAAGATGTATTGCTTTTAGTTTCAGTCTTAACTTCAAGGTCATAAAAGTCTAGCCCTTTATTCCGATTTCCGATTGAGGGTCTTTCCACTTTTTCAGCGGTTGCCCTTTTACCAGCCGGCTGCTGGCCCTTCACATCCACATATGTCAATCACAGAGGTAGATGATCAACAGCCAGTGTAGGGGTGACATGTGGTTAGCATGTCGAGTCCCCCAGCCGTTATAGCTGGTTCATCAACCTGGAGCCGCTACTTATTGTAGCTACCCAATTTCCTCACGATGCTGGGTGGGCACCGGTCCCATACTGGCCGAAATACCATGAGAAAATGTCTTCCCCCATGGAGACTCGAACCAGCGCAAGTCCCGTAGCTCTGCGCCAAGGCTTCCTACCTTAACCGCTCGGCTACGGCGCGGGAGATGTCTTTTAACATGTACTAGGATCTTGGTTTTAGTACAATTTTCATATTCGTTACACGTATTTTTCTAACAATGGAATCTACCCTGAAATTTCTTCCAGAAAAACGTTGTGATGAACCAAGGTCGTGTCCAAATCAACTGCCGTTTTTAACTGCAATTAATTAAAAACCAGCGCCAAATCTTTTATTTAAACTGCAGGGAAGTAATATAATACGTGCATTGGTAGAATGGATAACCCTCACTACCTGCCGTTCGCGCCTCAATTTCACTCCGCTCTTACTCGTGCAGGGAGTCCATTTTCCCCGTACAGTAGATTGTCATTGTTGGATTCTAGCTTCGATTTCTGTGCCTTGCAGTATAAAATGGCAGACAATTTTTTGGACACGGTTTTGGTACATCGCAACATTTATCTGGAAGAAATTTCAAGATAGGTTTCTTCAAGCAATGGTTCACAGCTCCATTGTAAGGAATGAAATATCCCTCCAACTCGTTTCAACTCGTTTCAACACGGACGGACGGAAAGTCGAAGATGTTTAAGAGGGTTGTGAAATATCTATTAAAAATCGCGCCTTAGAAGAGGAAGTTGTACGGTTTGAAAATAGTTGGCAGGATCTTTCCTTCCTTAGAAAAAACAGACTATAAATTAATTTCGCGTGTATTCTCCACTTCTCACGTTTTGCTTGACCGTACGGTATAAGCGTTGCGTTTGTGTTCCCAGTCCCTATACCAGCGACACTCTTCTATCCTATTCCGGTATTTTTAGACTAATAAAATTGTCTCACTCAAAAACAGATTAAAAAGAAACTCACTTCATATTTCCTTAGACAATATAATATATAACGTGTTCCATGCATATATATTTTTAAACTTTCTTTACCAAGCCATTTACTTCATCTAATTATAGGTTATTATTTTTGTCTTCTTCTTCTTCTTCTTCTTCTTCTTCCTTCCAAGTATTAGGCCAAGGCCTGTTACGATCCTAAAGAAAATTTTCCCTCCAGCGCTTCATAGGACGGCCCAGCGATCTTCATCCTCTTGGTATATAATTATAAACAGCTTTGGGGATCCGATTTGAACTCATTCTTTCAAGATGGTGTTTCCAATTTAGTTGGTACTGTTTAATATATTCCAAAATTGGCGTAGTCTTCAATTCTTTTAAGATGTCGGTGTTCCTTTTCCGATCCCATTTGGTGTAACCCGCTGTTCTGCGCATGAATCTCATTTCACAAGCCGTTATTCTGCTTTCATGTTGTCTTTTTAGTGTCCATGCTTCACTATCATAGATCAACACTGCTCTAGCCAAAGTGTTATATAAACGTAATCTGGTGTTTTTTTGTACAAAGGATGGTTTCATAACTTGATTAATAATTCCTAAACTTTTATTATAACTAGTAATTTTTTCACGGATATATTTTTCATCCCAGATAGAGAGATAATATCCAAGATATTTAAATTGATTAGATCTCTCTAAAATTTTATTCTGGAGACAGATTTTACTTTCTATGGGGTCCTTCCCATGAAATGCCATAATTTTAGTTTTGTTAATTGATATTTCCATATTAAATTTGGCACCTATTTTTTGTAAATTATAAATTGATCGTTGCAAATCATTTTCGGAAAGTGCCAGAAGAGCTAAATCGTCTGCAAAAAGAATAGTTTTGTTATTATTATTATTATTATTATTATTATTATTATTATTATTATTATTATTATTATTATTATTATTATTGTTAATAGTATTTTTCTTTCTTACCCTTGTTAACTTTATATTGTGTAGTCTATATCTATTATGTTTCATTAATCATTTAAACTGCGATGGGCAGGACATGTGGCACTTTTGGGGAATAAAAGACATGCATGGAAGCTTCTTGTAGGAAAACCAGAGGGAAAATGCCCAGTTGGTAGACCAAGAATGAGGTGGGAGGATAGCATTAGCTATGATTTGAGGGAAATAGATTATACAGGGAATGATTGGAAAGCATTAGCTCAGGATAGGGATGTATGGAGAGCTTATGTCCGCGCGGCCATGAACCTACGGGTTCGATAGTGCGAGTGAGTAAATAAGTATGTATGATTTAACCCTGGTGAAGTGGAAGAGAAGACCTTATGGTCTTAACTCTCAGGTAAAATAAATAAATAATTCTTATTGTTTATGCTATGCTGTAAGTTTTAGAATTTCGCATAAATCTGTAACTCTTTTGATAAAATTTATTTATTTTAAATTTCAATTCTAATAATTATATCGACTTAATTTGTTTAATTTTTTCCTCGAAAATGATTAAATTTTAACATCTCCTTTAATGAATAAATGAATAATTGAGCGTCGGGCCAGTAACCCTTCCTAAGGAACCTCAGCTTTACTTGCAAGTCTCAACACGAAGAAATCTAGAAGGAACCTTCGGAAGACGGCAGGATACACACTACTACGTCACAAAAAAATGAAGACATATTAGAAGAAAATTTCTAATTATGAGTCAAGATGGATGCAACATGTTCATCGAATGGAAGATCACAATATACCCAAACAAATGTTAAGATATCAACCTGCAGGAAGAGGAAGACCAGGACGTCCATTCAAAAGTCTTTTGGATGGTGTTTTTCTTGAGGCCGAAACAGGTCAACAACTGGCCTAAATTTGTGAATGTATTATGATGATGAAGATGAATTTCCATTCTTTAATATGCACATGTTTGTTGTTTATGTCTTGGTAAAAGTCCACAGTTGTGGTCTAAGGGTAATACCGTTTTCTCAGTTCCAAGGGACCGGTCGGGATAAATTTTCCAGGTGGAGTTTTCGTCACCTGTACGACAAATGTCAACAAAATATAAGGTACAAATAGTCCCCAAAAATCATTTAGCCATAATTAGGCTATCATATTCGCCTCGTTGAGTAATGAACTTTTATAAGATTCATGATGTGTTCCGTTGAGGTATTATTCAAAATTAAAGTATAAATTTATGGAATATTTACCTGAAAGGTCCGTCTCCTCAATGTTATTAGTTATTTAACTGTAGCGCTTTCGGGACTAGTCCCATCATCGGCAGGATTCAAAACTGGTGTTTCACTGAAGATCTGGTAGAGGGAGTTACATGTACTGGGTTCGTTTTCGTTTATCAGATGTTCGTTGTTGTGAACTGCTTTCATAATTCCCATCCCCTCGAGTACGTTCAACATAAACGAGATGGAAATTATGAAAGCAGTTCACAACAACGAACATCTGATAAACGAAAACGAACCCAGTACATATAACCCCCTCTACCATATCTTCAGTGAAACACCAGTTTTAAACCCTGCCGATGATGGGACAAGTCCCGAAAGCGTTACAGTTAAGTAACTAATAAAGTTGAGGAGACGGGCCTTTCAGGCGAATATTCCATAATTGTATATTTTAATCTCGTTGAGTATGACTGTATAAGTGATTAGGAAGTTTTATCTTGTCTCAGATGTGATCATACGGGGAGACCATCGATATTCCTTATATGGCCAGGAAACCTGTATGTGAGCCACGGTTTAAAATTATTTTCCGGTCCTTTAAGGCTCGAGTGAAAGTACCTTCAAAGGGAGAGGTAAAACAGAAGGAAAAGAAAAGAAAATAATTAAGCATACATTTGAGATGTTTTTGAAACTTTATACTTTCTTTCCTCTACACGCTAAAAACTATACCTATCTGCAGGCTTGTCTTGCGTTTTTAGCATAATAAACTCAGATTTTTAACTTCACATAACTTTTGGTTATACTTTACTATATAGAAAATTATAGGACTGGGTGAGATTTTAAATAATTGACGAGTTTGTTTATTTATGAGACAGAACTTCAACACGCAAGGTCAAGAAAACCCTTGTAGTTTCTACCAATGCCAAATAGAGTACAATGAACTTTCCAGTTAACGTGATATCCAAGTGTCTTTTAGGGCTGATCAAGGAAATGTATCTCACGCCAATACTTCAATGATAGACCCTTGATGTGACCTCTATAATGAACGTGCTGGCCTGATGACTTGTTTGTTGCAAGGTTTTATTGTAAATTACCAATATATTTAGTCACGTGATTTCAGATCGTTGTTTCAGAAATGAGATTAAACATATTGTTACGAATATGCGTTTCAAGGATTCTTGCCATCTTATATATATATATATATATATATATATATATATATCCAGTTTTAAAATGTTATACATTTTTCCGGCATCAATGATTTGTCTTCAATTTCGCTTTATGATTTCCCCCCATTCGTCTCTCTTAGACATTTCGTCCTCTATTTCCCAGTCCTTCAAAGTTTCTCTAATCCCTTAAATTCACGTGAGATTTGGCTGTCCTTTCCTTCTCGTTCCTGATGGTGTCCATTCCATTATTTTCTTCGGTAATCTTTCATCCTCCATTCACCTAATATGCCCGTGTCATTTTAGTTGCTTTTCTTGGATAAATTCTAAAATTGAGTTTTGTACATTCATGTTCTCTTTTATAACTTCATTTCTAATTTTCTCTCTCCTTGATATCCTAGCAGATCTTCTCCAATAGGTCATTTCTACCACCATTAATTTTCTTTTCATCTGATAATTTTTAGTCCAAACCTGTGAACCATAAGTCATAATACTTCTAACTATTGTTTTAAAAATTTTAACGTTAGTTTCTCTTTTGATATGTTTATCCCATAATATTCCATTCAGGGTAGATATTACATATTTTCCTGAGTTTATCCTTGATCTTATTCCTTTTCCTGCTTCCCATCGTCTGTAATTTTTACTTCCAAGTATTTGTATTCCTCTATGTTTTTAATCACCCCCCATTTCATCTTCCAGTATGAATGTCTCCTATGGCCATATACTTTTTTTTTCTCTCCATATTCACCTTTAGTCTCCATTTATTATATTCTTGAATCAATTTTCGGGTAATATATTCAATGTCTTCATACTCTTGTGCCAAAATAAGTTGATCATCCGCAAATTGGAGGGAATATATTGTTGATTCCTTATCTATTGGAATTCCCATAGTTTTACATTTGTTTTTCCAACTTTCTATAGCTTTTTTTTGTGTAGATTTTATATAATGTGGAGGATATGTTGCATCCCTGACGTAATCCTTTGTTGGTTTCAAATTCTTTTGAATTCTTGTCATCTTAACTTATCTAAAAACGTCAAACTAAAAATACATAAAACTCTTAACTTTAGAATTATATGGAATTGGAACATAATCTCTTGCTTTCAGAGAAGTGAAAATATTGTAAATGGAGAAAACTACATAAAGTGAACTACATTTATGGGAAATCAGACATAATAAGAACAGTTAAGTCTCGTATCAGCTGTGAGCAAGACTTGTGCCACGAATGGAGAAATAAAAGAAGGAACTGGAAAGTCAGAGGGGAAGCATTTAGTAGGAAGACCAAGAATGAAGTTCGGGAATTATTTTAACCATGATTTGAAGGAGATAAATTACAGAGGAAATGAAAGGAAAACATTAGCTTAGAGTAGGGGTTTATGGAGAGATTATGACCACGCGGCCGTGTACTTCCGGTTTCATTAGTGCCAATGTGTTTATTAGTCTATTCATTTGCCTCAAAATAAAATATTAAATAAATTAATGTCGATACAACTTCTGTGAACCAAGATCCGCTGAACTAGTTGCTGCTACTCTCAAACTGATTACAGGGAAGGTTTCCATGATAGCATTACGCAATTCCTCAAATTTAATTTCAGTTTTCCGTACTTCTCAACTGGTCACTCAATTTTTTCACGAGGTTAGAGTACTCATACCAGGCCAATAAACAAAGGTAATTTATACGGCATTGCCTATTATTGAACCCAGCGCTATTCTTGCGCAAATTACAGTCTATGAATTTTGTAACGGAGAACAATTACTATCTATAAATATACTTCTAGGTTAATTTAAGTTATAGCCTATACCGTTTTAGTGAAGTATATAAACAACATGTCTATTTACATTTGCACCATATACTTCATATTTTTCCCTATACCTGCAGCAATTTATAAAAATGCCTAACTGTAGAATACGCTACAAAATGCGGACAAATATAAGTTTAGGATGAGTCAGCTTTTAAGTTTAAGTCAAAGGTGGATTTTTCTTCTGATTTTTAGCGTATTCCCGTTTGTATACTGTTCTGTTTATACTACTTTTCAAAGTTATGTTTTGTTAATATGACGTTTTTAGATTATATATATATATATATCTTCGGGTTTTTACAGCTGCTGCCGTCTTCCCGTGCCAAACCTTCAAAGCCTACGGTCTTGGGCATCTTCGATGTTTAGCCCTCTAGCTTGCATTACTGTCTTCATGTTTTCCTTCCAAGTTAACCTTGGTCTTCCTCTTTTCTTCTTTCTGTTCGGATGCCATTCATATAGTTGCTTGGGCCATCGCTCATCTTCCATTCTTAAAACATGTCCTAACCACTTTAATTCCTTCTCCTCAATTCTTTCAATTATGCTTTCGTCTGCTTCCATTATGTTTCTAATTTCCTTATTTGTGACACGTTCTAATTTAGACTTTCTGGCACTTCTGTCCGGCTTTGATTGATTTGGTCTTTTAGCATTTTGTTTTTTTTTTCTAATGTGTGGGGAGCTGGCCCACAGCATAAACCCCCAACCTGGAGGACCAGGTAAATTTCTGTCTGGGTTTTCCTCCCATAGCGTTTGAAGATCCCTCTTCACCGCAAGGCAGCGTTTCTCTATTTCCCTTAGAGATAGGGTTGCCTCTTCCGCCAGATCCGCCGTGTTGAAGGACTCCTTCTGCGCCGACTCTGCCGTTGAGGTCTTCACCGTAACCCTGGCTAGGGACCCTTACAGAGTACTATCAGTCGGAGCCAACTGAACCCTTGGTTTTTTAACGAGGTTGTTACTCCTCCCCCTCCTCCTTTCTCATCCGGGCTTGGGACCGGCCATGGCGGAGTTTATATATATATATATATATATATATATATATATATATATGCCTATAACATTTTTATGTATGAGGGTAGACGTGTAAATACTATATCCATGTATGTATTTGTTTTATACAAGACATTATATATATATGTCCACCGCTGTGGTCTCGAGGGAGCATGCTATCTTGTCACGCAGCGGGTCCGGGTTCGATCCCCGGTCGGGGCAGTTTTTCTGGGTGAGGTTTTTATCGGGGTATTTCCTCGCTTGTAAAACAAATGTCAGCAAAACTTTAAGGTCCAAACAATCCCCGAAATCATATGGTCATCGTCGTCATCATCATCATCATCATCCTTCGCCGGTGTGGAAAGCAACGGGAAGCTACCACACCTACAATTCCCGAGTAAAACTGCAAGTACAGCATGAAAATGCTATGCTTGCAGTGAAGGACCTGCCTTCGGGCAGAATTACTATGGATGGATATATATATATATATATATATATATACTTACTCACTGGCACTATCGAACCCGTAGGTTCATGGCCGCGCGGACATAAGTTCTCCGTACATGCCTATCCTGAGCTAATGCTTTCCAATCATCCCCTGTTTAATCTACTTCCCTCAAATCATAGTTAATGTTATTCTCCCACCTCATTCTTGGTCTACCAACTGGGGATTTTCCCTCTGGTTTTCCTACAAGAAGCTTCTATGCACGTCTTTTATCCATTTATTTCTAAAAAAATATTGATTAATAATTGTTAAATTTCTTAATTCATAATATTTATATGTGAATATTACATATGAGGGTAGGTCTGTATATGTAATAGCCATGTGTGTGTGTGTGTGTGTGTGTGTGTGTGTGTGTGTGTGTGTGTGTATAAAATCACTTGATTCCGTGTTTACTTTGATGAAAATCCAAGACGTTTATTTAGCCTAATATATAAAACTATCAACATTTTATATGATTTTTGAAAAAATATTTATTTTATTCAACATTCGTCTGAAGAAGATACAGTATATTGAAACTATGCTACTAATGTTCAATGAAATAAATATAAATATTTAAGAAAAACATATAATTCTTTGATAGTTCTATTTAATAAACACATATTCGTATGTTTTTGTATATTTATTCGTGTAACAGGAATGTGCACGTACGGCCAAAGAAACCCGTGCGGCATGTAAATGAAAATGTATTTACATTCTTTCGAAAAAAAAGTCAATAAATTCCACTACTACAGTACTATATATATATATATATATATATATATATATATATATATATATTCCTTAGGTCGTTTTTCACATAATGCCACAATAAAATGCATGTTTTTTGCTGTTTTTCTGGAAATTGCTATAGACTGTCATTTGCACTATAATCTTCTACCGATGCCCTTGGGATACATGTTAGACGCATTACACACAATTAAGTTAAATACAATTAAGTGAATTAACCCTTATATATCCTACGGAGTATAAGATACTATTATTTCATTTATTTAATATTGTATATAAACAATAAAAAAGCAAACGAGAAACAATTAATTCGTATCAAATTACAGAATAATGTTCAAGATAACTTACTGTTTTACATTATTTTGTTTTCACTGCGGTCCGAAACATTTAAATAACTGGCACATAAATTGTTTAATGTAAAGATTGATAACGTACCGTATATGCTGATAATACTGGTGTTGGCCTATTTGTGATATTTAGTATCTAAAAAAACCTGATGGCTTAGTATCAGTTAATAAACTGTTTATTTCATTTTTAAACAGATTCTGCGAGTGTTCTTAATTTGCTGAAAAATGTAACATTGATAGTGGCTGGGGTTTTGTAAACTTTGCCTTCATACTGTCATTCCCACTGGCGCCTCTACTGGCATAATCTGGAATCAAATAAGAGTATCAATGTTCTAATGGTATTACAGATTACCCCTAGCATTTCTCCCAAGCTTTCTCGTGGTTGGAAAGAAAAAGATCACAAACATTTATGAGATCGGATTCAATAAAGTAAAAAGAGAAGGCTATCTGCACCATAAAGACGACAAAACTGTGTTTTTTCTTCAAGTAAATCGCACAGTTACTATAAAAACCGCCATTCTGTGGGGATGTTATCCCCAGGAATCACGATCTGCTCCCCCAAGGAGCAATGTTTCACCAGTTCTTATCGTCTCACGGCACTCGATGTTAGTTTAGTGGTTGGCCATGTGACTCCGAATTTAAAAGCACATGAATTGTAACGGGCTCGTTTCTTCATTCCACTGCTTAGGTACCGGCCTTGCATCTGTGAAGACCTCGCTGACTCATCATATTTGAGTTCCATTGAAAATTTTATTTTCCGTAGAGTAAGATCTATAGGTCCATAGCTCATATATATGATATGATATGATGAGAAAAATAAATGCTCGGACGGGACTTGAACCCGGACCTCTGGATTTATATCCCAGTGCGCTACCGATTACGCTACTGAGCAAGTCTAGTACAAACATTCATTTTTCTTATATATATATTCTCATTATTACTAGATGTAGTGGGAACTCGGTCTCCACTGCCACCTAGTAGCTCCTATCACAAGTAAGCAAATTAAAGAGAATATTTTTACTTTATAGCAGTGATGCTTTATCGATGCTATATATATATATATATATATATATATAGCACGCTGTAGCGTAGTGGTTAAGGCACTGCGCTACAAGCCGGAAGGTCGAGGGTCCAAGTCCCGTTGGGGTCAGGATTTTTAAACTGACCCAAACCTTCTGGCGGCACTATGGCCCTGGGGTCGACTCAGCCTCTAACGAAAAAGAGTACCAGACGCTTGTTCTGGGGTAAAGGCGGCCGTCACGCAGGGCTGACAACCCGGCTGACATAAAGTGCCGATTGTCTAGAAAAAGTGGGAGCCTTAACCTCCTACTACCCCAAAGGCCTCCTGAGGCCTGTTGTGGAATCACTTTACTTTTATATATATATATATATATATATATATATATATATATATATAAACATTTTAATTAATTATAACTAACAAAATATGCGGAATTATGAAATGAGGCCGGTATTAAACGAAACAGAAAGTCAAAGAATTTTCATTGTCACGCACCAAAACACCTCTATATGTGCACCATTAGTAGCACGAACAATACCAAGTCTGTATCCAATTTCGTGCCACGTTCTGTCCAACATGTCCATTGGTACTGTTGCGATTGTGTGAAGGATACGAGTTCGTAAATCATGAAGATCTTGTTCTGGAGTTGCAAACACATGGTCTTTTACATACCCCCAGAGGAAGAAGTCCAGCGGAGTGTTGTCTGGCCATTTTGTTTTATGTCATTATTGTCCAACATGCGACAGATGAATTAACTGCAACGATGAAAACAAAAATTCTTTCAGTTTGTCTTTCTTTTAAATACCAATCTCATTTCATAATTCCGCATACTTTGAGAGTTATGATTAATTAAAATGTGGGAGGTTTGAACGGGACACGGTGTATATGAACATCTGTGAGTCTGACTGTACTTTATGCACTCAAAAACTACTTAACCGTCTTTGAATGTGGTTTTTAACTTCATTTAGATATTTTTGGGACAATTAACGTATATAAAAATAATAAATGAAAGTAATTAATGACGTAGCCCATCGTTGAGCCATAGCCTTTCCTTTGTCAGGAGTTAAATAGACCAAGTTCATTTTAGTTACCTTTTTTGCTCAAAGATGTTATGAGTGGCATGCTGTCAACACATCGACTCAATGAGACATCTAGCAGGCAACTAAGGTATTACTGGGATGTTTGAGATCCGTAAATTTTGCTTAGAGGTCTCTTTGTTCAGGCTTAAGGATGTTTTAAAAAAAACTCCTGGCGCGACAGGCCTACAAGGCCCTTAGCCTACCAGCCGGCTGCTGGCCTCACATCCACATGTGTCAATCACAGAGGTAGATGATCAACAGCCAGTGTAGGGGTGACATGTGGTTAGCATGTCGAGTCCCCCAGCCGTTATAGCTGGTTTCCTCAACCTGGAGCCGCTACTTATTGTAGCTACCCAATTGCCTCACGATGCTGGGTGGGCACCGGTCCCATACTGGCCGAAATACCATGAGAAAATTTCTTCCCCCCATGGAGACTCGAACCAGCGCAAGTCCCGTAGCTCTGCGCCAAGGCTTCCTACCTTAACCGCTCGGCTACGGCGCGGGACTTAAGGATGTTTTACGAACCTGAAAATCTTCAGACTCGGAACCCACGGCTTTAAGTCCTTCCCGGAGGATGTCCTCCTTGGATTTTTCCATCGTAAAAAATCCATCGACCGCGGCCTAGTTTGAACTCGCGCGGGACCAGAGTCCACCGCGACCGACATACGCACTATAAAGCCGGAATTAAAAAAAAATAATAAACATGCATCAACATCGGTGCATTAAAAAGTCGAATTTTGGACGCTTAAATGGCCTACTCTGACTAAACCTAACAAATACACCAAATTAATGTACACAGATTTGAATATCTGGAAAAAAAAATCTACAAAAAAAGGTCTGTGGCAGCATATGTCTAACTTTTACGGATAACTCACAATAATTATTTATGTCTTTCCGCTCATTAATGCCCAAGAAGATCGGGATAAGTATATGCCCAGGCATCGCCGGTTAATCAGCACTGGGCATTTAAAAATAATTATGATATACATTCATAATTATTTTTCTTTGTACTTATTGAACTAAACATATAAACACATTAGGCTATATTTATTTAGGCGTAGCAGCACACGCCGGGTATTTGTAACACTGAGCAACAAACAAACAAAAAATTGTCTCAGAAAGAAAAATATGTGATTCTGATAGTATTTATTCTCCTGAATTCAAATATGATATCGGTTTTTCTCCATCACGCAAGCTTTCCGAGAGACAGGAATTTATAATTTCAAACACTTTAATATTTTCTACATTCGTAACTACACAATATTCGAACATTCGGACTCACTTAGAAAGTAAGAAATGACGATTTTCTGCTATATTTCGCCTTTGGAGCATCCCTCTTGATGGTCCAACAATAATCGGCCAGCATATTAGGATTCAATTTGCCTTGATATCTCTTTTCCCCATAGGTGAAATCTCCTGATGAAAGTGTTCCCTGTTTTATTTTACAACGGACGAATGGACGAAAAAACGTTTATTAAAAATAATTATTTAAATACATTAATTGAAATTGAAATAAAAAAAAACTGTGGGTGATCGAGAAATTCCGAATACATATTTGAAAACACGATAAAAGAAAACTGCATTAAGTACAACTATTCTCAAGTACTCATGAGACAAAAATCATGTTGATCAATGTAATCGATAAATTAAAAAAAAAATTATTTAACACTCTAACAAGGGAATTGTTAACCATTGCAAACTGAAACCTATCCTGCAATTTCTTCCAGAAAAGCATTGTGATGTACCAAGGACGTGTTCAAAAATGCATTTACCCTTTTTAACTATAAAGCATTAAAATCGAACGCGAAATCTCTAATTTAAACTATAGGGAAAATAATACAACTCGTGAATTGGGAGACTGGATAACCCTCACTATCTGTCTTCCGCGCCGCGTCCCGCTTCATTCTACTCCGCTCTTTACTAATGCAGGGGCCCATGTACTCTGTACAGTGGGCTGACGTTGTTGGATTCTAGCTTCGATTTGTATGCCTTTCAGTTAAAAAGACATATACTATTTTTGAACACATTCTTGATACATCACCACGCTTCTCAGGGAGGCATTTCAAGGTAGGTTTCGGCATGCAATGGTTCCCTTGTAAGTATCAAATCATTATTTCTACCATCAAATCAGTCCTAGTTGACCTGTCGGCTATTGAATCAGAGGTTCCCAGGTTAAAAACGGTTGCGGTCGATGCATTTTTTAGGGCATAAGAATGTTAGTATGGCATCCATTATTCCTATTGCGGTTTCGAGTGCGATTGGATATGGAGGAATTTGGATGGAGCAACTAGTTACAAATCGGTTACCCTACAAAGATAGTTTAACCAATTATATTTATATTGTCTGACCACACAATTTTTGTACTAAAAAAATTGGTTTATGGTTTATAAAAATAATTCTATTGCTATTTCAAATGAGTTCAATCTTTTTTCACGTCTAGATTCCTAAATAGTTTTAATGATCAGTTTGTATTATGGAAAAATGCTCAAAATCTTGTTGGTACAAGTTGCACCGTCTGGAAGATTTAAATTATGCCTATAATGCCTATTTTTTAGGCGTTTTTTTAGTTTATAACATGAAATTACAATATTAAAATTTTACTGTGTTTAAAAATGCCAATTTTATACATTGGTATCTATGTTACCCGCCATGAAAATGGGTCAGCAACCCACTTCAAGGTGTATTTTATACATTGCTCGCAGTCCCAAGGATCAAGCCTCGGATCAAAGATTTATTATAGATGGACGAAAGTATTGGAAGGGTCATTATTTTTTATTTTATTTATTATTTAGAGCCCCCCCGGGTTACCTCGGGCATAATGCCCTTATCCCCGGGTCTGCTCTATGTCCCTAACGACTATCTAATCTTTATTGAATAAATAAACATAATACATACAAATTTCGGGTATGTGAAGTGTAGATGTTACAATCTAGAAAGAATGGAAGACTACCGACTTACAAAAATTGCTAAAGAAGATAGACCAATGGACGGGAGAAGAACAAGAGGAAGACCAGCCAAGAGATGGATAGACAGTGAATGCACATCCAATACGTCTTCCTCCGAGAAGTGATTTTGGGAATAAACAGGGTAAAAATCCTACAAATTATGATTATGAAGAAGAAGAAGTTGGTATCTATGTTGTGTTTTATGAACTTAAAATTGTCATTGTTGGTATTTTATCCAGGTTGGTAGAAAATTAAAATACTTTTATTCAATGCACCAGATTGTCATTTCGACATTTCTGGTGTTCTCTCCTGGCATTCGCGTAATTGTAACCCACTTCTGAAGTTGTCTAGAAGGCGGAGTTACGCTGTCCCGAAGATATGATGGGTGATGAAAGTGGTGCACCAGGAGAGTCCTTAATCCTAAACTTAATCTAAATTCCAGACCATGGACAACCAAGGAATAATTCCCTTTAAGGAAAAAATCCTTTGTTTTGACCGGGAATCAAACCTGGGACCTCGTGAACAGTAGTCAGAAACGCTGACCAACTAGCCCTTGAGGCTGGTCAGGAAATTAAAATATAGTGGTTGTAGATCCACATGTATTAGTGATTAATAACACCAGAAGGCCACAAGTGATGAACATAATATATTTTACAACCAATCACTTCCATAACCTTGTAGCACACTTTGTTTACTGTGTAATGATATTTTAAACCATTATTTAAAATCTCGCGTTATCACATATGAGGATCCACTGATCCTAGAAACCCTTAGGAATGATGGATTTCTTCCCGAAACAATAGCAGATTCACCATCGTCAATTAAAATAATGGGCACACATTACTCAACACTGAGAATTCACAAGAATTTCCTCACTATATGATCCAAAACTGACGCAAACCCATGCCGGTTTGGCATCTTAGACATTAAATCGAACGTACACCATCATGCACGAACCAAGAAAGCAAAATAACGCAAGAATAACATATTACAATAAACAAAAAGCTAATTCGTTTCCTAAGAAATATACACACTTTAAGATAGGCAATCATTTCCGCAATATCGACATAAGAGAACAATTACAAATATATGAATTAGCAAATAAATTGATCGACAACATATTAAAATGGTTTCAACGTTATTCTAAAAGTTAGGAATTTCATTTACATTGAAAGTTTTATTGTGCAATTCAATATAATTTGATTTGATTTTTGTTAATTTAATAATTATTATTTGAAAGTAGGGGATATTTTAAATATATTTCTTTTTAGCGTTTCTGACTACTGTTCATGAGGTCCCTGGTTCGATTCACGGTCATACCATAGGAATTTTTTCCTTAAAAAGGGAATTATTTCTGTGGTTGCCCATGGTCTGGAATTTAGGTTAAGTTTAGGTTAAGAACTCTCCTGGTGCTTCATTATCATTTATCACCCATCATATCATCCATGTAACGTAATCCGCAACTCCGCCTTCTAGGCGCACCAACTTCAGATGTGGAAGCCAATGCCAGGAGAGAACACCGATGTATCGAAATGACAACCTGGAGCATTTAAATAAATGAATATATATATATATATATATATATATATATATCATGGCGCGACAGGCCTAGAAGGCCCATAGCCTACCATCCGGCTACTGGCCTCACATTCACATGTGTCAATCACAGAGATGATCATTTAGCCAGTGAATGGGTGACATGTGGTCAGCATGTCGAGCCCCAGCCGTTATAGCTGGTTTTCTCAACCTGGAACCGCTACTTGTTGTAGCTACCCAAATGCCTCACGATGCTGGGTGGGCATCGGTTCTATACTGGCAGAAATACCATGAGAAAATGTCTTCCCCCCCCCCATGGAGACTCGAACTAGCGCAAGTTCGTAGCTCTGCGCCAAGGCTTCCTGCCTCAACCACTCGACTACGGCGCGGGACATATATATATACATACACACACACACACACACACACACATAAATAGAATGGAGGCATCTCGTCTAACAAAACAGGCTTTAAAATATATTTCAAGAGGTAAACGTTCCGTTGGACGCCCTCATGACCAGATGGAGGGATATGCTTTGGGTCGGCACAGGCTTACAGCCTAACCTCGAAGTTGAAGAAGAAGAACAAGAAGAAGAAGAAGAAGAAGAAAAAGGCAATGCCACTGTAATTATATAGACCTAATTATAATATAGAAATCATTGTACACTCGAGTGATTACAACAATAACAGGAACCTCCGTCATTAATCATAAGCCATTTTAAAATTAAAATTATATAATTAATTCCAGAGCGTATATCCTTTTGTTCTTTTTACAATCGACCTTACATAGCCTACACGATTTGCGGCGCACGCGTTGTGAAAGCAGGCAACTTTAACCCTCTTGTTGGGGCATTTTATTAAAGTCTGATAAAATACTCAATGTGACCCTACAGCCTCAAGCATGTTTTGTTATTTTGAACCATTTAAAAGATTTATAGCTGAATTCGAAACCCCAGGAGACCTTCTTGACCCTATCCCCATGCGGTCGATATCTTCCGACACTTTATTTCCCTTCTCATGTATATTCTGCACTTGTTCTATTGTTGTGCAACCATTCTTAGATATTTAACATAAATAAAGAATTACATATGATTTATATTTACTTTGTCCACCGCTGTGGTATCGTGGTACCATCGCTGCCTCGTTTCGATCCCCGGTCGTGTCAAATTGTCTAGGTGTTTTTTTTTTCTTTTCCTCTTTTTTTTCGGGATTTTCTCTCACCTATAAGACAAATTCAGAATCTTCAAGACCCAAATGGCTCTGAACATCTTCGGTCATCATCATCATCATATTCATCATTATCACATAGGTAGAGGTAGCACCTTTGTTAGGGGTAGGCTCTACACTGGTCTTCGCCAACCTAGGGTTAAGTGGAGCAAATATGCAAAACCTTTATCTGTGATGAAGCTATAACCAAGACCGCCCGTACGTGGTGAAGAACCACACCCTGCTTTAACTGAATACGGCGAATTTAGACATGGCTGTCGATAAAAAGCCCCGACACACTTTACCCCAAGTGTGAGTATTGGTATGGGTGTAGGAGAAGGAAAACTCCGAAAATAAACCCGGGAAGAGGACTCTTGCCAGCCGAGGAGAAGGCAACCTTCTAAGGGAAAGGGACCCCACAGAAAACATCCGGTCCTCCAGGTTGGGAGTTATGCGTCGGGCTGGAAACCCACCACGTAAAATGATCTTTCTCAAAAGTCTCACATGATTAAGCCGGACGGTCATCGATGTATAATCCTGGAGGACGAATATCTGTAGGAAGACCAAGAAAGTGCTGGGCTGAATACATGTGAGGTCGGAAGAGGCAAAGACCTAATCCGTGAAGAATGATGATGATCGCCATGTTTAATGTGGATGTGTGTGTGTGTGTGAATGGTGTGTTTCGTCTTATATAGTGTTGTTTAGGAGGAGGCACTGTCATTGAGCTGATCACTCATTCGGAGAGGCTGTCCTTGCCCTTGTGTGATCAGAAGAGTATGTATGTGATCCATAGTTAAAATCCCTCTCCCGACATGTAGTACCATTGTAAGGCCCGGATGGGGTGTGGCATGTATAAAAATAACTATTATCGTGTATAAAAATTGTACGGCTAGTCAATAGTTGGTACATTAGTTGAAAATATTCTAATATGAAATGCTAGGTTATCAAATTGAAGTGTTTTACTAATTCTATAAATATTAATTTCATTCATAGTGTTCTGCTCAATAGCAGGTCTTTCACTGCAAACTCAGCATTCTCCATTCTTTCCTTAACTCAGCTTTCCTTTTTGTATCTGCATACAAACCATTTATTTTAATATTGTCTATCATCTGATGTCTTTTTCTGCCTCTAACTTTCTTTCCGTTGACCATTCCTTCTAGGGCATCCTTCAGCAGGCAGTTTCTTCTTAGCCAGTGGCCAATCCAATTTCTTTTCCTCTTCTTTATGAGTTCCAGCATTGTTCTTCGTTCATCCACTCTGTTCTATAAATATAAAGGTATTTAAAAGCAAAAATAATAGATATTTGGCTAATTTTTACGATATTCTAGGATAATCCAACAACAAATATTGTTTAAATACTAGTTATTAGGTCCCAAGGTCATCGGGCGGAAGATGTGTAAGACAGCATAACAAATTCAAGTGTTTTACCAATTTTATAAATGTAGGGATATTTACACACATTAAAAACAGATTTAAACTCTAAACTTATGTAACAGTGTTGACTTCCTTGAAGGAGTCCGATGTTTCAGGGCCCCCTTTCGAGGGTTATACTGTAGTGAAACTTGGAGAAAGGTGCGAATCTATAAAGCGAGAGGTTATACTGCGTCAGTGGAATAGAATACTAAACATAATTTCATTAAATCATATTGCAACAAATATTTCAAAAGCTTTTTTTTATCATGGTCTATGCCTTTTTTTATGCTGGTTTTGTTCAAAAAGTAAATTGATTTTATTAATCGAAACTTATGTGAAACTAAATAATTTGTACATATTTTTTAAGAGTACAAGCTCATAATATCGGCTTCAATGGTCTAATTAACTAACTCACTGTTACTAGCGTACCCATTGGTTCATGGCTTCGCGGATATAACTCTCCATACATCTCTATCCTGAGATAATGTTTTCCACTCATCCCTTGTATATCCAAGGGTGATTTATCTAATCCCCGCGTTAATATTTCTAGTGCTCCACAACTATATAATGCCCCAAAATTTCATGTTCCTTGGAACATGTTCACCTGTTTTAGCCTTTGGCATAGATTCCCTGAAATTGTCTCCGGTCGGAGGACCGAATGGGGGACTTTTTACCTCCGGAAAATATACACCAGTGGAATCCATGTCCGCGTTTCTTGACGGTTGTATTTTTACGGTTGAAGATCGCCATTCTTTCGACCAAAATACTTTTTTTCGCCTGGCGTATCGCCTACGACCCGTATGAAATGGGTAATCCTTTCGGACTCATTGCTACCCCTGGCACAGTTCTCAAGTTCATTTGAGCACGCAAGCCACTCCACCACGACAACGTAAAGATACCATGGAGGGGGCGTAATTAGTCTAGGTATTAAATTCCTTCCCTCTGATTCCGACGGTCGCGAGTTCAAACTCGGCTGGTGTTATTTAGGGTGGAAAAATCTAAGGTACGAGTCCTCCGGGAGGGACTTTAAGTCGTGGGTCCCGAGTTTGACCATTTTCGGACTCGTAAAAGAACCTCAAGCCTAAATTACAGCCTCTACGTAAAAATTTAATCGACCTTTGGCCTTTCCCATTTAAGTTATGTCTTAGTTCCCTTATTAAGTGTTACTTTAAGATGATGGAATGACCACTTGTCTCTGACATCTCCTGCAAGGGAGTACATCGCAATGAGGATGTACGGGTATATACATGTTTATAGAAATATCAATAATGTATCATTATATATTATAGCTTTTATCAATTATTTTTCCATTCCATTAACGTAATTTAACCTATTTTTAAGTACAACACGCCATCCGTGCTTTACAGTGGCACGTTCTGACGGGAGAGGGGTTTTTACACGCTTTATATTGGCTGGACCTGTATCTGTCTATGTAACGGAATCTTTCAACACGATTTTCACCCACTTAAAAACGTTGGATCGGCTTGAAACTTTGTATACTTGTAAAGGACCAATGGCAATACAATAATTTCATAATTGTTTTCTATGATCCTGGCAGGATCATCAGGACATCAAAAAAATAAAGCCCGGTATAATAGGTTGCGGACTTATCGACTTTTTACTCCATCACCTCTGGTAGCTCAGTGGTAGAGCGGTGTACTGTAGTGGTATATAATTTCAGTAATCCATTGGTCGCTGGTTGAAATCCGGCTCGGAGGATTTTTTTTTAGATGAGTATTACTTTTAGCTCATACTACTATAGTATCGAATTTAAATATATTTACATTTTATCTTATTCTGTAAAATATTAATGACGATTTTGTAAACTTACCACATTGTAATTTGTCCAAAAAATATGAGAAGGATACGAATAACTGTAACTATTTATCTATATTAAAATATTCAAAAATATTATAATAATGTTAGATGATAATAATAATTTTAAAAGTATATAATTATATTCGTGTCTAGACACTAAAAATGTCGTAAGCAATTAAATTTTCATGGGATTCCGGTTTATGACTATCAATTAAACTAAAAATTAAAAAAATAAATAGTAGTTTTAAAAAACCTAAAACAACATGCTTTATTAGAAAACCGAACTAAAAAATGAAAAATAATTTTAATTTCCAACACGCTTGGGATAAAATTAAGGTGGCCAACAAAAAAAATCATCTCCAACACATCTAGATTAAAACTAGAGTTATCTACAAAAAAATAATTATATCATTAAAAGCGTGGGGGTGCTTTTTATGGTTTTTACGTTTTCTTCTTAGAGACCTTACTTTTACCAATATCTGTTTATTACCAAATATATTAATTGATATAGAACACCACACGCTTTTGATGGTAAACTTATTTTTTTTATAGGTAACTCTAGTTTTATTCTAGATGTGTTGGAGATGATTTTTTGGTTGGCCACTTTAATTTTATCCAAAGCGTGTTAGAAATTAATATTATTTTTCATTTATTAGTTCGGTTTTCTAATAAAGCATGTTGTTTTAGTTTTTTTTAAAACTATTATTTAGAGTCCCTACCTTCCACTTCGGCGACCCGGGTTCGATTCCCGGCGGGGTAGGGGATTTTAAATCTCCACCTTGGGTCTGGGTGTGTGTCCTGTCTTGTGTTTGTATGTGTGAATAAGATGAAAAAAAAGGTTAACAGAGGTTAAACAAAAAGGAAGAACAGTGTAAACGAAAGTAAACGACAAAGAAAGAAATTTAAAAAAAATACTAAGGATCTCAGACATACTTTTTGGCCACAGGAGGAAATGGAGAACATCTGCGAATGATGATCAGGTCAGTGTCAGTGCCTTCTCCGAGGCAACACACCATCACACACATATCTTTATACTAAACATGACGAATATGATAATGATTATGATGATCAGATGGTGTTCGGGGACGGTTTGGGTCTTAAAATTTCCTGACATTTATCTTACAGATGAGGAAAAACTCCGAAAAAAAGAACCCATTACCCAGGAAACTAGTCCCGAGCGAGGATCGAACCCCATTTTATTGTAAAGAATAAAATAGGATTTGTTTTGTCCCTCTTCATGTTTACAGCCATAAAATAATGATTCTATTTGAACTGCACACTTTCATATCTGTAAGAATTATAGTCAGTTATATACTGTTGTGAGAGATATACATTTTAATTTCTATTTACAGTCGTACTGTTCAGAGTTAGTTACGATCTTTCATCTGATGCACAACATAGATAGTTAAAAACAAAACATTTACAGTTTACTGGCTATAGTGTGTAACGACGCTAATAAACTAAGTGTAATTACAAAAATAGAATAGCATAGCCTTTGCCATCTCCCATTCTGTAGCCTCGTTCGCATTAAAAGCAGTAACCATAGCAACCCTAACAATACATTTCGCTTCACTAAAGCAGGCTGATCGTTATCTCTATTGAAAAAGAATTTTAAAATGTTGTTATCGATGTGTATTTAATTTTTCCCCACAAATCCCTTGCGTTCTATTGTTAATAAAAAGTGAATACCGTATTCACATTTGATGTTAGCTTTTTTTTTTTCGTTAGGTACAATATATGTTCCTTTTTGCGTATCATTAGAATGTATTATGCCAACTGCTGATTTTATATAATCCGGTAGTCGTTGAGGATGCGTTATAGAGACAGAGAGAAAATATTGGAATTTATTATATTAATTTTCATAAGCAATGCCACGAGTGATTTCCAAATTATCGATAAATTCACGACTCACGAAGTGAGGAGTGAATTTATCTAGAGAATTTGGAAATCAAGAGTGGCATTTGTTAGGACTATTTAACGAATAAAATTAAGCTGTTTACTCACAAATCATTATTTAACTATAGTTATTTTAAAATATTTATATATTTAATGTAAATGGCGATGTTTGAAAACAAATGAGAAACGATAGGTACGCTTCTACTGCTTCTTTTGTTTATCACTGCAACCAGATCATATTATTTATTGCCAAAGGAACGCAATATTGTAAGGAGGAGCTTTCTTTAATATGGTAATTATAACACTGATAAATATTTGGTGAAACACGACTCTGATTGGTTGTAAAACAGAAATCATTGAAACGTGATTGGTCATTGACTCCCATTTGGGGCATGAGTTAAATAGTCATTTTAAACTTTGTCCTTTGTTTTTTATCATCATCATCATCCGGTATCATGGCAGCTGCCGCCGTCTTCCGGAAACCAAACGCCATTCCTCTCTGTCCATCCACTGATCTTCCTCCATTCCTCTGATATTCATAGCTGCTTGTACCCCTTCTATCCAAGTTTTCTTCGGTCTTCCTCTCTTCCTCCGTTCCATGGGGATCCATTCCATAACAGTTTTAGGCAAACTTTGTTCTGGCATTCTTTTGACATGGTCATACCACTGTAATCTTTTCTTTTCTATAATGTCTATGATGTCCGGCTCCTCTTGTACACCCATAATTTCCCTTATTTCTTTATTTCGTATTCTATCCATTCTAGATTTTCCAGCTGATCTTCTTAAAACATCCATTTCTGTACTTAAAATTATTTTCATTTCCCTGGTAGGAATTTGCCAGACTTCAGCACCATATGTTAAAATGCTCTGAATTATGGTTTGATATATTTGTAATTTTCTATTTTTTGTAATGTTTTTGCTCCACCAAACAGAGTTTAACGCATTTATTGCTTGTTTTGTTTGTGCGATACTATTTTTAATTTCCACTGTGTTATCGCCTGAATGGTCTAATTTTGTTCCTAAATAAGTGCATTCAATACTAGGTTTTAGGTCTTCTCCATTGTTCTTAGTTATTTATAATTAATATGTTATTTTTTAGCACACTAGTGCGTTCTGTCGTACCAACAGGAATGGCGACCATGATTGAAAGTTAAATTTCTTAAATTTCATGGTTGCCAACCTATAAATAACTAAATAATTATACTGTAATATTACAAATTCCCCACCTAGGGCGGGAAGTAAAACCACTGTCCTTTATGTATACTACGTGCAATGTAGCCTATATACAAAAATATATAAAAAAGTAGTGTTAACATACATTATATGAAACAATTCACTGCATTTTAAATGAACTGAACTTTACTTAAAAAAATATAAAACGATAAATTCGTACTTGCCGCCATTTTATGTCTGGTTGGTGTCGCAGCCTGCTGTAGTCTCAACTAAATTATTTTCGGCATTTGGCCAGACTGCTAACGACAGTCAGTTATTTATAATGAAAGCAAATATTTCCAACAAAGATATTATGTAATTAACTAACTAAATCACTGGCTCTATCGAACCTCTAGGTTCATGGACGCGCGAACATAAGTTCTCCATATATCCCATCTAGAGCTTGTTTTCCAATCATCCCCCGTATAATCTACTTCTCTCAAATCATGGTTAATGCTATTCTCCCACCTCATTCTTGGTCTACCAACGGCGTTTTCCCTCTGGTTTTCTTACCAGAAGCTTCCATGTGCTTCTTTCATCCCCATACGTGCCACATGCCCTGTCCACCGCAGGATATTATTTTTTACTATTATTTATTATTTTTTACACTATCGTGCAAAAAATAATGTTAACACACGTTCATGAACTGTTTTACAGAATCTCTGAAATTAAAAACCTCGCTATCAATCGGTTTTAATAATTTCCTCGCTTCTGTAAAAACACTTCCCAACCTCGCATTGTAATATATATATATATATATATATATATATATATATATGGGGCACGCCGTAGCGTAGTGGTTAAGGCACTGAGCTACAAGCCGGAGGGTCGAGGGTTCAAGTCCCGTTGGGGTCAGGATTTTTAAACTGACCCAAACCCTCTGGCGGCACTATGGCCCTGGGGTCGACTCAGCCTCTAACTGAAATGAGTACCAGACGCTTGTTCTGAGGTAAAGGCGGCCGTCACGCAGGGCTGACAACCCAGCTGACATAAAGTGCCGATTGTCTAGAAAAAGTGGGAGCCTTAACCTCCTACTACCCCAAGGGCCTCCTGAGGCCTGTTGTGGGATCACTTTACCTTTACCTTTTATATATATATATATATATATATATATATATATATATATATGGTCCACCGCTGTGCTCTCGAGGTAGTGTGCTTCCTTTTCACGCAGCGGGCCCGGGTTCGATGCCCGGTCGGGGCAGTTTTTCTGGGTGAGGTTTTTATCGGGGTTTTTCCTCACCTGTAGGACAACTGTCAGGAAAACTGTCAGGAAAACTTTAAGGCCCAAACGGTCCCCGAAATCATATGGTCATCATCATCATCCTTATCATTATCATCCTTCACTGGTGTGGAAAGCAATGGGAAGCTACCACACCTTCGATCCCCTAGTAAAGCTGCAAGCATAGCATGAAAATGCTATGACCTGCCTTCGGGCAGAATTACTATGGATGGATGAATATATATTTTAATGCATATGCTTCGCTTTCTTTAATGTGATAACAGAAGTAGATAAATATCGAGGTGAAACACGACTGTCATTGGTTGTAAAACAAATTCATTGAAACGTGATTGGTCATTGACTCCCATTTGGGTATTAGTTAAATAGTCATAAGTAATGCCACGAGTGATTTCCAAATTATCGATAAATTCACGATTCACGAAGTGAGGAGTGAATTTATCTAGAGAATTTGGAAATCAAGAATGGCATTTGTTAGGACTATTTAAGGAATAAAATTAAGCTGTTTACTCACAAATGATTATTTAAATAAAATTACTTTTAAATATTTATATATTTAATGTAAACGGCGATATTTGAAAACACATAAGATACATTGTTTCATTTGTTCATCACTGCAACCAGATCATATTTATTGCCAAATAGAATCGCTATATTGTAAGAATACACCCTAGCGGAGAAAAAACAAACACATCATTACAGGTTATTAATTAATTTCTGATGTAAATATGTCAATTATATTGTTTCCTGCAATTTTAATACCTAAGAAATAATACGTTTAAGAAAGTGCAAACAGTGGTTTATTTTTTATGGTATAATAAATTGCTACAAATGTTTTTGTTTTATATCTCGCAAGCAGAATCTGGTTACAATCGTGCACTATATATATATAATCTGGGAGCCACTTGGTAAAATGAAAGCGATAAAATGAAAGTGATAACATCGAGGTGAAAAACGACTGTGATTGGTTGTAAATCAAAATTCATTGAAATGTGATTGGTCATTGACTGCCATTTGGGGCATGAGTTAAATAGTCAGAATAAATAGGCAATATATTCCATTTCCAAAACCTAGTAATGACAATGGAAGAGGAATAATGTAAAGATTAGCATCCAGTGACGGGCCCCCATGCTTAGTAAACCCTCGGAAGATTAACCCTGGGCAATAAGAGGGAATTTGGAATATCAGTTTGTAGAAACAGTGTTCTTGTAAGGCATTACACTGGCACAAATTAGTTTAGCAGTTACTCTCCAAGCTGTGTGGGGAAAGTGTCAGACCAAAGAGAAAAATAATTAACTCCACTAAGCCGATTTCCTCATCGGAAAACAGTTGAGGAATCGAGTGTGGTGATCCCATGGTCTTCTCTGCGGTTTGACTACTCCAGTAAATGAGATGCAATGTTACCAATTTCAAGTTTGAAGTAATAGATCTAATTCTAAACATTTTTTTTCCGAAGGTCATTTAGTGAAAGTATTCTGTTTCTGATAGTGGAAAGATTTTATTAATTTTCTTATGGCAGCACGCAAATGCGGTCTCGAAGGATCCCTTATCTGAAAATGTTTTGGAATAATTGTCTTACTTACTTACTTACTCACTGGCACTATCGAACCCGTAGGTTCATGGCCGCGCGGACATAAGCTCTCCATACATCCCTATCCTGAGCTAATGCTTTCCAATCATTCCCTGTATAATCTACTTCCCTCAAATCATAGTTAATGTTGTTCTCCCACCTCATTCTTGGCCTACCAACTGGGCGTTTTCCTTCTGGCTTTCCTACAAGAAGTTTCCATGCACGTCTTTCATTCCCCATACGCGCAACATGTCCTGCCCATCGCAGTCTACGGGACTTAACTGTTCTTATTATATCTGGCTTCCTATAAAGACCATGTAGTTCATTGTTATGTAGTCTTCTCCATTCACCTGTCTGTTCATCTCTCTTTGGTCCAAAAATTTTCCTAAGAACTTTATTCTCAAATACTCGTAATCTCCTTTCCTCCCTTAAAGTAAGAGTCCATGTTTCGCATCCATATAATATAACTGGTAGAATAATAGTTTTATATATTTTCAGTTTAACGTTTTTTGAAAGGAGTTGGGACATCAAAAGTCTCTGCAATGCGTAATAGCATGCATTTCCAGAATTGAGCCTATGTTTAATTTCTTTGTGCATCTCATTCCTATTTGTGATTATTGTTCCTAGGTATTTGAATTCAGCCAATTCCTCAAAATTTCCCTCATTTGTCATTAGCTGTCCATTTCCATTATATAATGTATTTCTACGTGTGACCATATATTTAGTTTTACTGATATTTACTTCCAGTCCTAATTCCTTAGTGTTACTCAATAGTGTGTGCGTGTTGGCCTTTAGTACCTCCTCGCTATCGGCCAATAGTACTACATCATCAGCATAAACTAACAGCTTATTAATACCATTCAGTTGTAAGCCTTCCTCATTCTCTAAAGATTTAATGGCATGCTCTAGTACAAAATTAAATAGTAGAGGAGATAGTGCATCTCCTTGTTTCAACCCATTCTGGATTTCAAAAGTGTCTGAAAACTATTTGCCTACACGCACCCTACTCGTTGAGCCATTTAGACACATTCGTATAAGTCTAACTAACTTTTTGGGAATTCCGAACTCCAGCAGGATACTATATAACTTCTCCCTCTTAATTGAATCATATGCTTTTTTGAAGTCTACATATAGTTGATGTACGGTACCATTATATTCCCATTTCTTTTCTAAAATCTGTCTTATACTAAAAATCTGATCTGTTGTAGACCTGTTTCTTCTAAATGCACATTGATGATCTCCTAGAATGTCATCAATATAGGGAGCAAGTCTGCTTACTAGTATATTTGTTAGAATTTTGTACGAAGTTGAAAGTAATGAGATGCCCCTATAGTTGTTGCAATCAGTTTTAACTCCTTTCTTATAAATTGGTACGATAATTGATTCCTTCCATTCATCTGGAAGAGCTTCTTTTTGCCAAATCATACTAAGCAACCAGCGTATCTTGTCCATCAAATTTTCTCCGCCTGATTTTATCAGTTCTGCTGGGATCTCATCTGAACCTGATGCTTTATACATCTTCAATTTTTCAATTGCCATTTCAACCTCTAATGCACTTGGCTCTGCGATTAGCATTTCTGCTCTCTGTAACTTATCCTCCTCAATGTCCTATAATTATGAATTGCAATTCGATCAAATCTATTCTCGTTCGTCCTATTTCCGGGATGTGGGTGCTTGCCTGATGGGAATTTTTAACACACTAATTTAATTACGTATATTTCCCTATATAACTTAGCTATCTCCATTTTTATACAATTCTATTTGGTCTAATTTTTAAATTAGCGTGGAAGGTATTTTTTTTTTCAATATAAAAAACCCTTTTTCACTTTTAACATGAAAAAAGTTAATACATTGCTTCGAGTAGGGAACTTGTGAAGTTTAAGTTTATGGATCCACTACAAATTTTATAAACCTATACACTATACCAAGGAAAATATTTAAGATATTACTCGAATGGATGAAATGCGGTTAAATTTTGCACAGGGGCCTTCTAATTCAGGCTGGCGGTTCTTTTACGAGCCTGAAAATCTGTCTCGAGATTCACAGCTTTAAGTCCCTCCTGGATAACTTGGCCCATGGATTTTTTCCACACTAATATGTACATGGACCCGGGCGGGTTTGAACCCCGACCCTCGGGACCAGAGGCAATGTATATAACCACTAGACCAATTCATCCGACATTCTATGCGATTACTAGCATATGTTTGCAGTTAAATCTTAGCGAAAAATAGGAACAAGTGTGGACTAATGTAAAAACGTGAGTTGATAAATTGACTATTCATTGTAAGACAACTGCAGTCGTATTTTACTTGTAATGTTTATTTACTTAATAGATCGTGATGAATTAAATAACAAAAAGACACAGCGAAACGTCTAGTCATATCAGCACTGTTGCTGTGTCGCACGGAGGTAGATACGTACTAACCATGTATAGTCAGGAACAAATAACAATTGAAGCACTTTATTACTTTATGTAATAGCTGCAGTAAAATCGACGCGAATGTACGCGGGATGACACGGCATCAGTTTGCAAATCATCCACAAACGAAAAAGGTCAATGTTCTCCTGTGTCAGATATTAGGCACTCTGCCCTACTTGTATGAATGTTCCCTCCTTTCCTCCGTGTTTACAAGACTAAAGTGAGATCAGAACAAATACATTTTAATTTCATTGAGTGAACTATATCGGACCGAATGAGTGAAAATTAATTTAAATTTATAAGTTACGATAATTGAGGCTGGAAGTAAACATAAAACAAGTGAGAAATACATTATATAGTAGAAATGGACAGTTATGACAAATGAGGGAAATTTTTAAGATGTGGCTGAATTTTAATGCCTAACTAACTGGCACTATCGATACCTTAGGTCCATGGCCGCGCAGATATAAGCTCTCCATACATCCCTATCCTGAGCTAATGTTTTCCAATCATCCCCTGTATAATCTACTTCCCTCAAATCATAGTTAATGTTATTCTCCCACCTCATTCTTGGTCTACCAACTGGGCGTTTTCTCTCTGGTTTTCCTACAAGAAGCTTCCATGCACGTCTTTCATTCCCCATATGCGCCACATGTCCTGCCCATCGCAGTCTACGAGACTTAACTGTTCTTATTATACCTGGCTTCCTATAAAGACCATGTAGTTCACTGTTCAGTAGTGTTCTCCATACCTAGGAATAATAATTACAAATGGGAATGAGGTGCACAAAGAAATTAAACATGGACTCAATTCTGGAAATGCATGATATTGTGCATTACAAGGACTCTTCTCATCCCAACTTATCTGAAAAACATTAAGTGAAAATATATAAAATAGTTATTCTACCAGTTATATTATATGAATGCGAAACATGTTGACTCTTACTTTAAGGGAAGAAAAAATATAACTAATATTTGAAAATGAAATTCTTAGGTAATTTTTTAGATTAAAGAGGCATGAATGAACAGACGAAAGGAGAAAACTACACTACTAAGCTACACGACCTTTATAGGAAACCAGTCTTCAATAACAGTCAAGTCTCATAGACTGCGATAGGCAGGACATGTGGCACAATGGGGAATTAAAGACGAACAATGAAACTTTTTGTAGTAAAACCAGAGGAAAATTGCCCAGTTGATAGGTCAAAAAATGAGATGGGAGAATAACATTAATCATGATTTGATGGAAGTATATTATACAAGCGATAATTGGAAATCATTAGCTCGTGTCCGCGCGGCCATAAACCCAAGTTTCTATAGTGCTAACGAGTAGCTTATTTTACGATCCATCATGTAATAAGTGCATTTAAATAAGAAAATCCCACTTCAAGCTTCAGGAGGCATTTTGTGTTAGTAAGACCTTGCGAAGAGGCTCCCACCTTTCTACTCAAATCATTACGGGATTTGAGGTAGGTTGTTAGCCCTACGTGAATATCGCTTTTACCCCTGGAACATATCTCTAGTACCGTTTAGGAGATACTGAGTCGATTTCAGTGGCATGATGCAGCCAGATGATTTAGACCAGTTTAAAAATACTGACTCCTTCGAGATTCGAACTCTCAGCCATCCAACTTGTAGCGTATTCCCGTAACCATTTGTCCTGTAGCGCGTCCCATTAAGTGGACTTCCTTCATGGAAATTTATTATGAAATATTATGTAAGTGTAACTGTAGAATTTTTTAATGAAAAAATAGAAGTTTGAAATTTATAAAACCATTTGAGGACCTAGTAGATGACACCGTCCTGCGTTTTAAAACTTATTTTTAGTCTTTTTAAAATCTGATAGATGATTCTAAACTGATTTTTGTGCTAAATTTGAAAATGATCTCCATTTTCTCCCATCACGTCAGGTTTTCAAAATATTCATGAGTAACTATAAATGAAATTACAGCTTTGTAAAACGTAATAAAAATTACATTCAACAGGAATTTTGTGTGAAAAACTAGCCCAGAATTTATTTGCCACTAATTAATCTTTACTTAATAATAATTATAAGCATTCCAGGCATACTTTACTTTTCAACTCATAGTATTCTCGAACTTATTGTCAATCATCAGTTTTCGAATTTGTGGGCCAACGATTACAACAGCTTTAATGTTTTTCAGAAACAAACAAACACACAAATTCATTTTTATATATTAGATATTGCGTTCATATCGTGGTTAGGTTTCAGAAATTTTTATACGCTGCATATAGATAATTTATATTTCTTTAAAATGTAACTATAAATATTTTAAACTAATTATATTTGTTTAATGCGGAAACTTCCTGTTTTATAACAAGATTTGTATTTTATCTGCTGCAACATTTCAATTTATTTTGTTGGTGCAATACGGCTAGGTTTTTCTGCTATTGGTTATAACGGAGAAAGGTAGTAAAGGAATTGTCCACTTTGCCAGCTGATGTTTTAAATAAAACTGTGACAGAATCGATTTGGCTCAGGTGTGTTGAGTCATGGATAAGTTGGTATTGATCTCGCAACTTGCACGATATCTCCAAAATATCTTCCTCAAGTGTATGTTTCGATTATTTTAATTCAGAACTATGTTTATATTCTAATGAAGCTTAAATAGCATTTATAGTAACAGATAGTATAACGACAATTTAAATAACGTTTAGGTTTCGAGGAGGCCTGGTTTTTATAATGTTTTTACCGTAATTTTGCAAAATATGTGCGGTATGTTGGACAGTTAATGACAAATGGGGAAATTTTGTAGAAGTGGCTGAATTCAAATACCTTCTTCTTCTCTTCTTCTTAAACATATTTTGTAGGATTTGCATCGTGTTTATTTCCATAATCACTTCTCTGAGGAAGACGTATTGGATGTGCATGCACTGTCAATCCATCTCTTGGCTGGTCTTCCTCTTGTTCTTCTCCCGTCCATTTGTCTATCTTCTTTAACTCTTTTTGCAAGTTAGTTTTCTTCCATTCTTTCTATATGACCCTTCCAATATTTTCGTCTGTCTATAATAAATTTGGTTATGTGTTGTATATGACATTTGTCCCTAATTTATGTGTTGTGTATTTTATCAAAATACCTAGGAACGATAATTGTAAATATGAATGAGATGCACAAAGAAATTAAACATAGTCTCGATTCTGGAAATGCATGCTTTTATGTATTGCAAAGACTCTTGTCTCAACACCTCTAAAAAAACATTAAACTGTGAATACATAAAACTGTTATTTTCTCAATTATGTCATATGGATGCGAGGCATGGGCTATAACTTTAAGGGGGGAGAAAATATTACACTGAGCAACAAAAAAATAAACTTTTTTTTGTCTCAGAAAGAAAAATATGTGATTCTGATAGTATTTTATCTCCTGAACTCAAATTTGATATCGGTTTTTCTCCATCACGCAAGGTTTCCGAGAGACAGGAATTTATAATTTCAAACACTTTAATATTTTCTACATTCGTAACTACACAATATTCGAACATTCAGACTCACCTAGAAAGTAAGAAATGACGATTTTCTGCTATATTTCGCCTGTGGAGCATCTCTCTTGATGGTCCAACAATAATCGGCCAGCATATTAGGATTCCATTTGCCTTGATATATCTTTTCCATAGCTGACACCATTTGAGTTAGCTCATTTGGTTTTATTTTATAATGGACAAATGGACGAAAAAACGTTCATTAAAAATTATTATTTAAATTCATTAATTGAAATTAAAATAAAAACCAACTGTGGGTGATGGAGAAATTCCGAATACATATTTGAAAATACGATAAAAAAACTGCATTAAGTACAGCTACTGGTTCTCATGAGACAAAAATCATGTTGACCAGTGTTATCAGTATTTGAGAATAAAGTTCTTCGGAAAATGTTAGGACCAAAGTAAGATAGACAGACAGGCGAATGGAGAAGATTATATAACAGTGAGCTACATGGTATTTATAGGAAACAATATATAATAAGAAGAGTTAAGTATTGTAGACTGCAATGGACAAGACATATATCACGAATTGGGGGATGTAAGATGGGATGGAAGCTTATTGCAGGAAAACCAAAAGGAAATCGCCCAGCATGTAGACTAAGAAGGAGGTGCCAGAATAACATTAACCATGATTTGAGGAAAGTAGATTATGTAAGGGATGATAGGAAAATATTTGCTCAGGGTAGGGATAGTCCATCTTCATCAAAATAAATGCAGACAGCACGTTTTTAGGATGCCAGAACCCATCATCTATCAAACAAACAAAAAGTAACTAAATTATCACTCTGCAGGAAACAGTAACTTAGGTCTACCTCATCACCGTTGGAGAGATCAGTTCCATTGTAGCTCACATTTGGGAGTAAACCCAAACCTGTGTTTTTGGCAGAAGATGAAAGAAGAATGTATGTATGTAGATATTAGAGGAACTTCTGGTTATGTAGACCCCTATTTTGAATTTGTCGTTTTTCTTCTTATATTTAAGGGAATTGCATTTTGTTTAATTACAGTAATTATCATTAGTGTTATAACTATGAAATAGCATTGTTATTTTATTCAAATATAAAAACATCTTCATAATTTATAAACTTTTGACATTTCAACTAAGGTCCAATTTAACCTCAATATTCGGGAAAAGTGGACCCATTTAGTTTTTAGTCTATTTTAAAGTTATTTACTCTATTAATTTATACAGACAGGTACACATTAATCTGAAAGTATTTATGACTGATCGTAATTAAAGGCGTTGATATTTAATGTTTTAAAAAAAATAGTGTTGATTATAACATTCACGAGTCATTCAACTGCAGAAAGCGACGGTCGTTGGGTTTAGAAAAATTACAAGGATATTAAATAAAATTAATAAAATGCTGGTTTTTACAGATAACCGCCTCGTGGAGGGTCCACATTAACCGAATTCCTTTATTATGTTTAATTATTAGCCGCCATGTCACATAATATCAAAACAAACCCGTCTATATATTAAAACATCTACATAATGTAATATATTTAGATTTTTTCAACATTTTTAATATTCAATAGCAGGAATTAGGAATTGATTCTTAGCTTGAAAAAAGTTGGCAATTATAATAAAAATCACAAATAAACCCTTCTTCGTACAAAGAATAAAATAAACTAGTCTTGAACACGTCAAAGTTGATGAAAGGAAGAAGATAAAATATTTTCTGTTCAAGAGCAGCACCAACTAAAGAAGATATTAACAGGTTTCACTCAAACCGAAGGGTTACATTACCTGAATTTTTCCCTATATCCACGCGAGTTCAATGGAGCCCGTGAGTTAGTTAGTTAGTTGCTATAATAATGTATATTTTCATGATTGTTATATGTAAAAATTCTATCAATAGAATGCCAGTTGATTTGTACATTAATACTTCAGATGGAAAGGAAATATGCGTCCATTAGCACTAAAAATGCAGTACTGAAGCAAAGTAGTAGTGTAGTTGGAGAGGTGTGACGTAAATCTCAAGATACATGAGAGGGTTGTACGCAGCAGAGAAAGTGAACTTGTAATGTCTGTAACGGTATAACGCTTATGACCACAGTTAAAGGGCAACCCCCTTCTTTATCCCCCTCCAAGTACAGCGCACCCCTTCCTGTAAGTGGCAATAATCGATGTCGGGAGCCCTTCTCTAATGGGGAATCCCTGCAAATAAGAGGCGACGTTGCCAAATCACAATGAAACACTGTCTATTAAAAAATATATATGTGTACATCACTTTTTTCTTCTTCGGTTTTAATTTGTAATCTTAGATAATGGAATGAGATATCCCTGGGATGGTTATGATGATATTATTTCCACAAGGGTCGGTGCTGAGGATTGTAATGTTTTGTAATGGGACATTCTTGACCGGCTATTTTTAAGGGACGGGTGAAATTAAATAACTTTTAATGCATAAAGGGCATAATATTGGGTACTAACGATGAAAACATTTTACGTTCTATTATATTGATTGCCATTTTGGACGCTTTAACATCTAAGGTCATTTTGTGTCTGAAATTTTTAGGTGTGCTAGTGGACCGTGTGTTTTATTAAGTATTTAATTGTAATGAAAGATTGGAATGAAATGGTGACTGTGAAGAATTAATTCCAAGCCAGCACTTGCCTTATCGAATGAGGTAATAAAAAAAGGCAGGTTTGTGGCATTGGGGTTGGACGTCAATACCACTAGAATACGAGCCTCAAACGCTACTGACTGAGCCATTTCACTCTGTATTTTAGATTCTGTTTAAGCTAATTTCTTCATTTATTATGCATGTCGTGAAACCGAAGGAAAAGTAAATTATTAATTTCAATGGTCAACAAGGTTTTTTGTCTCATGAGTACGAATAGTTGTACTTAATGCAGTTTTTTTATCGTATTTTCAAATATGTATTCGGAATTTCTCCATCACCCACAGTTTTTTTTATTTCAATTTAAATTAATGGATTTAAATAATTATTTTTTAATAAACGTTTTTTCGTCCATTTATCCATTGTAAAATAAAACCAAATGAGCTAACTCAGGAGATTTCAGCTATGGAAAAGAGATATCAAGGCAAATGGAATTCTAATATGCTGGCCGATTATTGTTGGGCCATGAAGAGGGATGCTCAACAGGCGAAATGTAGCAGAAAATCGTCATTTCTTACTTTCTAAGTGAGTCCGAACGTTCGAATATTGTATAGTTACGAATGTAGAAAATATTAAAGTGTTTTGAAATTATAAATTCCTTTCTCTCGGAAACCTTGCGCGATGGAGAAAAACCGATATCATATTTGAATTCAGGTGATAAAATACTATCAGAATCACATATTTTTCTTTTCCAGACAAAAAAAAATAAAGTTTATTTTTTGTTGCTCAGTGTAATATTTTCATAGAGATGTATGGAAGAGTAAAATTTACGATGGGTTGTTAGAAAACTACTTTATTATTATAGTTATAAAAGTTTTAAAACTTCAATAATTAATTTATAATCTTCGTAAAGTTTTTCGAAGTATGAAGTATAAAGGTTTACAATTTTCATAATTATAATAATTATAACCTCAACGGTGTGAATAAAAAAATGATGAATATAAAAAGTATGAACTACTCTATTGTAGAGAAATTCCTAATAGAAATAATAATAATAATAATAATAATAATAATAATAATAATAATAATTATTATTATTATTATTATTATTATTATTATTATTATTAATAATATGTGTATTCTAATTTGGCTTAGTCTGACACTTTTCTTATTGTAATTCAAGGTTATTTTATCCCAAACAATCGTGGCTTTTTCTTAAACGCTTTTCTTAATATATAATACGTCAATGTTTAACAGTTCCTAATAGACAATGACGTATCTGCTGCTGATATTGAACACTTTTAATACAAAATATCTGTGTTCTAATGCCACCCACTGCACTTTACGTGCTTCGAGTTTTAATACAATATATGCATTTCCTAAATTACTTTCAATGCAAAGGAGCATTCCCGAAATTAAGGTCTATACTTTTTTTAACTCACGTTTTCTTCTCAATAGCGTGTATAGCTTCAGAGAACGTTTATCTATTTTTAACAGTTGTATGACAAGTATAGAAGACTACATAACAGTGAGCTATGTGCTTTTTAATAGGGAACCAGATGTAATAAGAAACTAGACTACAATGGGCAGGATATTTGGCACGATTTGGGAATGGAAGAGGAGATTGAAAACTTCTTGCAGAAAACCAGAGGGAAAGCATAAGCCAAGAATTAGTTGGGAGAATAACATTAACTATTATTTGATGGAGGTGAATAATAGAAGGGATGATTGGGAAAACTTTAGCGGGCATCAACCTTCGGATTCGATAGTGTCAGTGAGCGAGTCAGTTTGATGACAAACTTTAAAAAAATCGTTAAATTCTACGTTTATTATTTTCTCTAAAACGGAAATTTGATTTCTAGTGAAAACATTTTATACATTAATAGTGGCCTTTGAATAAGATTTTTGTTAACTCACTTATTTGAAATAAATGAGTGTAAGTTGGATATTTCAGTTTTGATGGTTGGTATCATATTTAGAAACGTATTTTAACAACTCAGGTCTTTAGGAACGCAATATCCATAAGTAATGTCACGAGAGATTTCCAAATCATCGATACATTCACGAGTCACGAAGTGACGAGGATTTGGATATCAAGAGTGGCATATGTTAGGACTATTTAATGAATAAAATTATGCTCTTTACTCATAAATCATTATTTAAATATAGTTATCGGTATTTTAAAATATTTAGGATATATTTAATGTAAACGGCAATGTTTGAAAACAAATCATAAATGTGAGGTTATGTATATTGACTGCAACTTGATATTATTTTTGGCAAATAGGGTCGCAATATTGTAAGAATCATCAAACTGTATATTATAATCAGCATTATAGGTTATTCATTTATTTTTTTAGTAAACAACTCAGTAAAATCACGGAATCTGTTCATTATTTGTTGGAGAAAAATAATGCTCTGACATGTTCAGAAAATTAAAAAGGAGGAGCTTCCTTTATCATAAAAGCAGGAGCTGTTAAAGAGAAATTTATAAAGAGTGAGGTGAAACACGATTGTTATTGGTTATAAAAACATAATTGAAATGTGATTGGTCATTGACTACCATTTGGTGCATGACTTAAATACCGACGCAAGCTATTTACATGCAATATTCAATACACTAAAGAGATTTTTTTTGCTGAGCCGGGATTTGAAGCCAAGCTATTTAGGTTTATGCTCTGACGCACTAATTGTACTATCCACGCAATCCGGGGATTTATAATACAGAAAAATTTGTGTTTTCTCCTGAATTGTCTGCATGTGCAGTTGGATAGTGCGTCAACGCGTAGATTTCATGATATTGGGTTTTAATCCCGGTTCAAGCATATTTTTTTCTTTAGTTGTATCAAATCTTTAGGATTACAATTCAAAATTTGGGTGAAATGGCCAACAAATTTTGCCCGGAGGCCTATTATTTCAGATTTGAGGTGGTTCTTTTACGTGTCATAGGCCTAAATAAAAATCACGGGACTTGCCGTTTACTTCTTTCCGAATGAAGGATTATATTCTGGATTTTTACGCCATCAAAAATTCTATCGACTCCGACCGGTTTTGAACCTGAAAATTTCAGAACAAGAGGGGAACATGGTAACTACTCGTACTATTCTACCGGATGTGACTATTTGAGTTCAATATTATGTTTCGTATGAAGTATGTTTGAACTGGGGTAGTAGGAAATAGATTTTGGCAAGTTAATGATTTTGGAAGTTTATTCTGAAAACAGAGAATCTGTGAGAGTTTCCAATACCCTGGTATCCTAGCAACCGATGAAGCCGTTTAATCGATGATGGCCCGCGACATTGATCACTGCTGACCAAGACCAAGGTCCTGGCTTCAAATAGCATTTCAACCACTTGCAACTGTGTGAATTATTTATGTGTAATGTAATGCTGCTTACAGTAACGTTTCGTTTTAAAATTAATAATAAATTTTCCAAATTAATGCCACAAATATTATGTTATAAGAAAAGGGGTTATGGAACTGTTTTATTTATTTGTATTTGTTGGGTATAGGAAAAAAATCAGACAAGTTACTTTTTGTTGTACAACATCCATACTTCTTTACCTGCACACGAAATTATGGAGGTAAGTAAACCCATAACTAAACTTATATTTTACTGTTTAAATGATAGTGCTTTCCATTGAGAATCTAATGACACTCAAATTCCATTTCGACTTGCCTTGTTCTTTCCCTGTATTCTAACTAAATCACTGGCACTATCGAAACCGTAGGTTCATGGCCGCGCGGATATAAGTTATTCATGCGTCCCTATCCCTGAAATCGAGATTGCAATTCTTCACCTCATTCTTGGTCTACCAACTGGACTTTTTCTCTCTTGTAGGAAAACCAAAGTTTCTATACACCTCTTTCATTCCCCATTCGTGCCACATATCCTACCTATAGCAATATATGTGACTTAACTTTATTGTTATGAAGTCTTCTCCATTCACCTGACTTTTTCTCTCTCGATTCAAAATTTTCCTAAGAACTTTATTCTCAAATATTTATATTGTTTTCTCCTTCCTTAAAGTCCATGTTTCGCATCCACGTGATATAACTGGGAGAATAACAGTTTTATGTATTTTCAGTTTAATTTGTTTTGAAAGGAGTTGGGATGACAAGAGACCCTGCAATCCTTAATAGCAACCATTTCCAGAATTGAGCCTATGTTTAATTTCTTTGTGCATCTCATTCGTGTTTGTAATTATTGTTCATAGGTATTTGAATTTAGACACTTTCTCAAAATTTCCCTCATTTGTCATTAACTGTCAATTTCAATTATATAATACACTTTTATGTGTGGACATATATTTAGATTTATTGATGTTAAGCCTCCTGCATGAGTTTTTTCGGGGTTTTCCTCAGCTGCAAGACAAATGTCAGGAAGCTTAGGGCCCAGCGGTACCCGAAAATCATCCGGCCATCATCATCATCCTTATCATCATCATCATCTTTCTCCGGTGTGGAAAGCAATGGGAAGCTACCACACCTATAATTCCCGAATAAAGCTGCAAAGCATAGCATGAAAATGCTATGATTGCAGTGAAAGACGTGCCCTCTGGCATAATTACTATGGATGGATATTTAGCCTACTTCCAGTCCCAATTTCTTATTATTACTCAATAGAATGTGTGTGTTGGCTATTAGTATCTCCCCGCTATCGCCTAATAATACTACGTATTTAGCATACTTACCCTGTATCCTTCGTTTGTGAATTAAATGTTTTTATTTAGTCTATAGGCTATGTAGGCCTACAACGTGCGATGACGAGTTTGGGTGGGCACCGGTCCCACACTGGCCGAAATTCCATGAGAAAATGTATTCCCCCATGGAGACTCGAACCAGCGCAAGTCCCGTAGCTCTGCGCCAAGGCTTCTTGCATTAACCACTCGGCTACGGCGCGGGACCTATATTTTAATAACATCTTAAAATTGTAATAAATCTGTAATTTTGTATAATTTTATTATTAGCTGGTTGTGTGGAAGAGAAGGCCTTATGGCTTTAACTCTGCCAGCTAAAATAATGCATTATTATTATTATTATTATTATTATTATTATTATTATTATTATTATTATTATTATTATTATTATTATTATTATTAGTCCCGCGCCGTAGCCGAGCGGTTAAGGTAAGAAGCCTTGGCGCAGAGCTACGGGACTTGCGCTGGTTCGAGTCTCCATGGGGGAAGAAATTTTCTCATGGTATTTCGGCCAGTATGGGACCGGTGCCCACCCAGCATCGTGAGGCAATTGGGTAGCTACAATAAGTAGCGGCTCCAGGTTGAGGAACCAGCTATAACAGCTGGGGGACTCGACATGCTAACCACATGTCACCCCTACACTGGCTGTTGATCATCTACCTCTGTGATTGACACATGTGGACACATGTGGATGTGAAGGGCCAGCAGCCGGCTGGTAAAAGGGCAACCGCTGAAAAGTGGAAAGACCTCCAATCGGAATTATTATTATTATTAGGTCTATTATTATTATTATTATTATTATTATTATTATTATTATTATTATTATTATTATTATTATTATTCTCAAATAGTCGTAATATTTTCTCCTCTCTTAAAATAAAAGTCCATATTTCGCATCCATATAACTTGGAGAATAATTTTTATATAGGCATATTTTCAGTTTAACGCTTTTTGACAAAAGGTAGGACGACAAGAGTCTCTGTAATGCATAATAATACATATTTCCAGGATTGAGTCTATTTTTAATGTCTTTGTTTTTTGTACATTAGCAATTTAAATTTATTAAATGTATGTGAGGGGGCACGCCGTAGCGTAGTGGTTAAGGTACTGCGCTACAAGCCGGAAGGTCGAGGGTTCAAGTCCCGGTGGGGTCAGGATTTTTAAACTGACCCAAACCTTCCGGCGGCACTATGGCCCTGGGGTCGACTCAGCCTCTAAAGGAAATGAGTACCAGACGCTTGTTCTGGGGGTAAAGGCGGCCGTCACGCAGGGCTGACAACCCGGCTGACATCTAGTGCCGATTGTCTAGAAAAAGTGGGAGCCTTAACCTCCTACTACCCCAAGGGCCTCCTGAGGCCTGTAGCGGGACTACTTTACTTACGTGAACGTGTGCTGGTTTACATACGGATTTTACAATGAATTCTTGTCAAATATAACATATGGTCTCCTTATCTATATAGCATTACTATAAATGTTGTATCATCTGTTGGCTTTGTATAACACATTAAGGAAACTCGTATGGAATTTGTGGATTTCTGCTAAGATAAGTGATATATCGGTATGTTTCTCGAATAACATTAAAATAATAAAATCAAGAATTTGCCTTATTTGGCCTTCAAAATAATCATCATACACTGAAATATGTACTTGGCAAAGTCACAAAACTTCCTGAAATTTTCAGGAAGGTCTTTTCATAAAGATCCATGTTGCCATTCAGATATCGGGCTTTTGGTCGAACTTTCTAGACACACCACGTATTTCCTCATGACTCGGAAACGGATCGTGGGAGAATGGCGTGTTGGGATCTTTTAGAAGGGGTCGAGCGCGAAGTGAAATCATGCAAATTTTTAGGCACAGTAAGGAAATTGAGGGATAGCAAAATTGAAGATCAGTGAAGAAATGTGTATTATTTATAATGAGAACTTCATTATGGTATTTATTTCCGATCTTCAGTTGTATTACATGAGTTGTCCATTTAAGTGGTCAGCGTTATGCATCAACCGGCAATGCGCCATTATGTAAGCTTCGAGAAACTTACGTTTAAAATTTAAGTAATTTGTGAATGTTTGTTGCAGACTGATAGTCTACAAGTTCGTTGTCATTTATGTATTTTTTTAAATCCATGTTAATTATTAAGATTGGTTGGAGAAAGCCCTCAGTGATGAGGAAAATTCTCAAAATGAATGAATGAAATTTAAGTCGTTCTTCACTATTTATTGTAGCTCCAAACTGACAATACTGGATATCGCAAGTTATTTTTCCTTGTTTGACAGTTATGCATCAACAATCTGAGAGCGGGAACATTTGGCGCTTAGCTTAATGATGGAAAATTTACATTAGCATTTATAAGGATCGAGAACCATTAGGACGAAGAAATGGAAGTCCCAGTAAGATATGGACAGACTGATTCTAACATGAGATCGGAGCATAGCAGCAGGTCTAATCCTTGATGATGATGATGATGAGTTTCATATCCGTTTGTTTCAAGACATAAAATATGTGATAGGACTGAGGCGTTTACATGTTTCTTTAGTACAGATTTGACGCTAAAAATGTGCGTACATATACTTCATGAGTCAGTGCAACAGATGGCATCAATTTTTTTTTTTTAATGGCGCTTTGCCTGTTAATGCTTAACATCGTCCAAATAGCCTTATAGTGAATTTATTATGTGCGGGGGATTTGGTATTCTCGCGCGCCTATGTGTGTGTGTTTGTGTATGGGTGAGGTGTTTTATACATAGTTTTGTATGAGGGTAGGCGTGTAAACACTATATGCATGCATGTATGTATTTAAAAATTGCAATAGGAAGTAACATTATGAGGTTCTTCTTAACCAATAAGGTGAGTCTGTTGCATCTTACCTCATACAAGTTGAGTTCTTTTAGGACATGTTTCAATAACAATTGTGTATCATCTTCAGCTTGTCGAGTCTGTTTATATATTCGTATGTTTTTACACGCTTTATATTAGCTTGACCTGTTTCTATCTATGTAGCGGAATCTTTCAACACGATTTTCACCCACTTATAAATTGAATCTACTTGAAACTTTGTATACTTGTAAAGGACCAACGACAATACAATAATTTCATAATTTTTTTTCTAAGATCCTGGTCAGGATCATGAGGACATCAAAGAAATAAAGACCGGTATAATAGGTTGCGGATGTATCGACTTTTTAGTCTGTCGTTGTGGTAGCTCAGTGGTAGAGTGGTTGACTGTAGTGGTATATAATTACAGTAATCCTTAGGTCGCTGGTTCAAATCTGGCCCGGAGGATTCTTCTTTTGGAAGAGTATTACTATTAGCTCATACTACAATAGCATCGAATTTAAAGATATTTACATTTTTAGAAAACCAAACTTAAAATAAAAATAAATAATAGTTTAAAAAAACTAAAACAACACGCTTTATTATAAAACCGAACTAAAACATGAAAAAAAATTAATTTCCAACACGCTTGAGATAAAATTAAAGTGGTCAACAAAAAAATCATCTCCAACACATCTAGAATAAAACTAGAGTTATCTACAAAAAATAATTTTGCCATCAAAAGTGTGTGGTGCTCTGTATCAATTAATATATTTGATAATAAACAGATATTGGTAAAAGTAAAGTCTCTAAGAAGAAAGCGGTAAAAACCATAAAAAGCACCCCACGCTTTTGATGGTAAAATTATTTTTTTTGTAGACAACCCTAGTTTTATTCTAGATGTGTTGGAGATGATTTTTTTGTTAACCACTTTAATTTTATCCCAAGAGTGTTGGAATTTAAAATTATTTTTCATTGTTTAGTTCGATTTTCTAATAAAGCGTGTTGTTTTAGTTTTTTAAATTATTATTTATTTTCTCTCTATTTCTGGAACAGCAATATGCACGTACGACTAAACAGGCCCATGTCCCATGAAAATCATTCGATAAAAATGTCACTACAATGCACTACCTTGTATATGAGAGATGAGTATTTTCAAATTAGAGTGGGCTTTTTAGATGAGCATTTCCTACAATCAATTCCAGTTTAGCAAGTCGGAATATTTGGACTCCCTTTTACATACATAGGCTTTAGAGGAGGGGGGTAACTTGGTATGTTACTGTTAAATACTAAGCGAGAAGGGGGATGGATAGAGCCCCTGCCGCTACTTCCGTGATACGGGGGGATCAATAAGGGAGGACCATGCTAATCTTCACCCCCTCATGCACACAATTCATCCCCCCTCCACACGTCACCACCAACCGTCTTCCCTGGATGGCAAATTAAAAGAAAAAAGCAGTAGACTTTGAACCTGTTCTGTCTACATGAGGTTTGGCCTTCGCTTCCCCCCTTATTTGTAGACAACCACACTAACACAGCAGTTGTGCAGTGTTGCCGTCCGTAGATACTAATTCCCTGCATCAATGAGCTAAAGATCATGCTAATTTCGGATTATTCACTATGCGGAATGAAGAGCACCTGACTCCATTAGCCGAGATTCTTGATGATCTAATCAGGGGTGTACAGATATTTAAAAATAACCAAATGAGTAGGAGTCCATATCTCTGTAGCAGCATAAACACTGAATAGTTTATATAATATATATATATATATATATATATATATATATATATATATACATATATATATGTTATAATTACATTTTTGACATTGAGCAATTAAAAGCTTAATATGACATGATAAGAAAAATAACGCCTGAACTGGATTATTTTTCTTCTCATGTCATATTAAGCTTGGATTGCTCAATGTCAAAAATTTAATTATAACATCGATAAAGCGTCACTGCTATAAAGTAAAAATATTATCTTTAATGTACTTACTTGTTATAGTCAGCTACTAGGTGGCAGTGAAGACCGAGTTCCCGCGACATCTAGTAATAATGGAGAATATAATATATGTATATATGTATATATGTATATATATAAACTTATATATATATATATATATAAACTTATATATATAAACTTATATATATATAAACTTATATGTATTATAAATATATTTTTGACATTTGGCAATGAAGGCAAATATGATATGAAAAGAAAAATGAATGCTTGAGTCGGGATTTGAACTCGAGTCTCTGAAGTCTGTACCTTTAGAGACTCGAGTTCAAATCCCGACTCAAGCATTCATTTTTCTTTTCATATATATATATATATATATATATAAAGTAAAGTAAAGTGATCCCACAACAGGCCCGGAGGCCCTTGGGGTAGTAGGAGGTTAAGGCTCCCACTTTTTCTAGACAATCGACACTTTATGTCAGCCCTGCGTGACGGCCGCCTTTACCCCAGAACAAGCGTCTGGTACTCATTTCCGTTAGAGGCTGAGTCGACCCCAGGGCCATAGTGCCGCCAGAGGATTCGGGTCAGTTTAAAAATCCTGACCCCAACGGGACTTGAACCCTCGACCCTCCAGCTTGTAGCTCAGTGCCTTAACCACTACGCTACGGCGTGCCCCCATATATATATATATATATATATATAAAAGAAAAATAAATGTTTGAATTGGACCCAGAGTTCCGGGTACAAATCCCGTTCAGGTGCTTATTTTTCTTATGTCATATATATATATATATATATATATATATATTAAGGGCTATTTAAGTGTCTCAGTGCTATAGGTGCCTAACCCACAATTTAAAAAAAAACGTTTTTCCCTGTAATTGCACTAGAAACAATCATCTCTGTCAGAGTCACAACTGCCCATAACATTCTTGTGTTAATTTTAACTCGTCCATAAAGTTATAGGCAGATGTGGCTCTGACAGAGATGATTATTTCAAGTGCAATTACAGGGAAAAACATTTTTTTTTAAATTGTGAGTTGGGCACCTATGACCCTAAGGCACTCAATTAGAATGATGTTCTGTGGCATTCTCGGTTATAAAAATTAATTATATTCAGAACTGTATCAATTTTCTTGTGTATGAGGAAACCCATATTTCTATCTATAGGCCTATGTAGTAGACTGTGTGAAAATATTCTTTAAAAACTGTTTAATTTCTTTAATAATCGTCGTCACTTCAAAGTTTAGGAGAATCTCCTGTTCCGGACTACATTACAGTTAAATGGACTCTTTCCAACGCTTCCTTGTCTCAGATTCCATTTTACTGATGCTTTGTAATCATAAGTCATAAGCTTTGTCTTGTAATGTTGATTGTTGACATCCAAAATATATGGGAATTTCGTCTACTTCTATAATCCAATGTTTTATTTAATTTTAAGGATAATTCCCCAAATAGAAATATTGCTGCACGTGATACAGTCCTACACATGCAAAGCAAGTGAAACACATTGTAAAAGACTTTCCTGTTTTATATAATTTAAGACGCTTAAACGTACTTCTCCCTGTTTCATCAAAACAGAACCTTGTGCAGAACACTGTATCCTCGCATTACTTACTTACTTACTCACTGGCACTATCGAACCCTTAGGTTCATGGCCGCACGGACATAAGCTCTCCATACATCCCTATCCTGAGCTAATGCTTTCCAATCATTCCCTGTATAATCTACTTCCCTCAAATCATAGTTAATGTTGTTCTCCCACCTCATTCTTGGTCTACCAATTGGGCGTTTTTCCTCTGGCTTTCCTACAAGAAGCTTCCATGCAAGTCTTTCATTCCCCATACGTGTAACATGTCCTGCCCATCGCAGTCTACGAGGCTTAACTGTTCTTATTATATCTGGCCTCCTATAAAGACCATGCAGTTCATTGTTAAGTAGTCTTCTCCATTCACCTGTCTGTTCATCTCTCTTAGGTCCAAAATTTTTCCTAAGTACTTTATTCTCAAATACTTGTAATCTCCTTTCCTCCCTTAAAGTAAGAGTCCATGTTTCGCACCCATATAATATAACTGGTAGAATAATAGTTGTATTACATGGGTGCGAAACATGGACTCTTACTTTAAGGGAGGAAAGGAGGTTACAAGTATTTGAGAATAAAGTACTTAGGAAAATTTTTGGACCATTCTGTATTCTCGCATTATGATTATTATTGTTATGTAATACACAATGACGTCCACCGC